>APFE030993722.1:72480-112060 GCA_000404065.3 Pinus taeda
AAGGATGCACTTGAGTTAATCAACCATGCCTCATGATCTACATGTGTACTTGAAGAAGCCAAGTACACATCCCCACCTTCACCTGAGGTGGTTTTCACCTCTGCAGAAGGAGCATCATCAGATCCATTCCTTTATCAAGAGCTTTAGATTTATGGTCCCTTTTTTAGTGCCCTTGTTTTCCGCATTTCCAACACACCACCTTTACAGGTTTTCCTGGAGATTCAGATCTCCCTCTAGATTTAGATCTCCCACTCGATGACTTATTTTTGTTTTTGTTCTAGGGCCGTCCTCGTACAGACAAGGCATCACCATTTTGGCTATCCATATTTTTCTGTCTCATCTCCTCCATCAGAAAGGATGAGACTATTTCATCAAACTACAAGGTAGTTGCATTGCTACCTATTGCAATAACCAAACTATCCCACGAATCTGGTAGAGAACACAACAAACTGAAGCACTTATCTTCATCTGAAATTTTAATATCAATAGATGATAACTGACTTACCACAGTACTAAACACATTCAGATGCTCTGTTACCGAGTCTCCATCTTTCATCCTCAGATTATACAGCTTTTTCTGCAGGAATAGTTTATTCACCAGAGAATTAGATTGGTACAAAGTCCCTAACTTGTCCCACACAGCCTTCGTCGTAGCTTCCCCTAATACATTCAACAATACTGAATCTGATACACACAATCGTATTGTGCTCTTTGCCTTCCGATCCAAATTCTTCCATTCTTCATCGGTCACTCCTGTTGGTTTAGTACCCGGATCTACCGTGATCCACTGATCTTTATCCACCAATAGATCCTCCATCTTGAGTTTCCACAACTCAAAACTTTGACCATTGAACTTCTCAATCTCTATCTTTCCGCTGCTTTCCATCTTCTTTCACCACTAGAATCGATCTCGCAGATCTCCCACTGAACAGGGTCTACCACAGGCCCAAGCGAAACCCCTCAATAACAAAGGCATCCCCTTGAAGCCAAAACAACTCTGATACCAAATGTAGGTTTTAACCCCATACAGAAATTACCTGCATACGAATTCTAAATCACATGAAAAATAAAAATGCGAGAGCATAACACATAAAACACATATACACAAAGATTTCCCACTGGATCCCGAAACCGGGACTACCAGCTTGATTTTTCATTATATTCCTTTCAATGTTACAATACATATTTATACATGCCGAAGCATCTAATACCATGGACCGAAAACCATTCCGTCCAAAACCATGGACCGAAAACCATCGTGTCCGAAAAACATGTGCGAAAATCATGCACAAAACCATAAGTGGGTCCGCCCAACCTAACATAGGGTCCAAAACCAAAATTTTTCGGGGCGCTGCCCCGGACCCCATAAAGTGGGGTTATCGGTACCCCTCAAACCCCCTGTTAACTATGTGGAAAGAATATAACACAACCCAACACAATCTCACTCCAAACACGCACTTTGCTCTCCCAATGACTTTGCAACGTTTCTCTATGACCTTGATTTGCACAATGACTTGGCTTCTTGTGGAAACTTGTATATAAAGACTTTGAAGTCATGGGTTTAATTTTTTCTTCTCCCAAAAACCCACTTTGCTAATGTTTCATTTTGGCTCTTTTTACTGACTTAATGCAACACTGAATTTCACTTTTTCTTTGAATTTTTAGCTAGAATGATGAAATTTTCGGCACTTTTTGCAGCGGTTGCATGACAAGGTATTTAGCCATGGAAACCATGACTGCACCTGAAGAAATCAATTGGTGATTTTTTTTGAATTTTTTTATCACAAATAACACACTGTTTGACTTTCCTTTAAAACAGAGTTTTGAAGAATAGTCGAAGTTTGTCCACATGACGATGAAAATATCTGAATCATAACTTTGTAAGGGCCTCACTCTGGCCCGCATGGCTTTATTGGACATGGTTGAAGACCAAATTGATTAATCCCTAGACCTAATGATCGAAAATGACCTTTGTCCATTAAAGGACCAGACCTTGACTATCATGGACTTTAGTGAACATTGATGAAAAGACCTAAGCCAACAGGAGCCAGACATGAGGGTGAATGACTAACAAGACCTTTTCCGTCAGATTATGGCCTGCCCTTAGCAGAATGCAGCTGAGTGAATGGAGCGAGACAACTAAAAATGAAATGCATAAAGAGTTTTGATCTCTGACGGAGGACTGACAAGACCGACTCTAACATTGGCTCCAATGGGGGATGGTAGCTCCTTGGAGGTGCCAGGAACAACAGATCTTTGGAAGAGCTAGACAGTGCCTTCGTCCATTGGGCTATGGAGTCATTATTTTGACAAACAACACAAGAATTTGACACATTTATTGACTGGAACTTGACTTAAACTGACATTAAGTATGAAACCAACATGACTAAAAAAAAAAACTGACTCAATGCAAAAGGAAATGACTCATGACTGACTTAACTAAAACAAGAACTGACAAAATTTATTCAATGGCAGCAGTCCATCAAGATTCAAGGGTTTCAAATTATGATGACAACCACCTGCATATTAATGCAATATGTATAATCATGTGTAATGTGTCTTCCAATATAACCAATCAAGTAGATGCCTTCTTGATTGGTTCTCCTGATCAGATCTACTGGTCAACAACAGATACTTGTAACTGGGCTTCCAAAAACATAATTGACCATGATCTCCTTCATCACTGAATACTGCAACAGTCACCTTCACTGCTAACTACAACAAATCTGCCATTGGATCGTGAAGAACATAAGGTCTTTCCCCCTACTGAAGAAACAAGGTGTCGTTTTCTTGTGATGCTGATCTCTTTTCATAAATAAGAGTAGGTTCCAGGTCTTCAAACAATTCTGAACAAGTAGATGAGAAGATTTCCTCTTCAAAGAACATTTCAAAACATGAAACATAGGAAGAAGAATCTGAAATGGAATCCTGAATGGTATGTTCTGCTGAAGTCTAAATACATTGTAGATCATATTCATATGATATGATAGGCAGATTGTCTTTGCACCCATCAATCATGAGAAAAGAAACTTCAAATGATTCTTGAAACCCAACACAATCATTTATATCATCTACCATAAATTCACCCAAATCTTTTTCACTTGAACAAAATTCTCATCTTGCTGTTCATGAGCTGACTGGACTACCTCTTTATGAAGGCTTTGTTTTGATGACATGAGAACATTTGGATTCAAAACTCTGTTCTCTTCATCCCAGATGATTTCAACAACAGATTTCTCTTTCATGGGACTTAGTACAAGGTTTTCCTGGTCATCACAATCTGAATCTACATCTGAAATGGCTGTCTCAACATTATCACATTCTGAATTTGGAACTTGATTTCTCTGCATGCTGCCTTCTTCTATGGAAAAATCTGAAACGACACTTTGTCTTTCATCACTTTCAGCTATATGAAACTCTTCAACTTGCTAATCTATTTCATGTAATTCATGTTGACTGTCAAGATGCAAGATTCCTTCATTTTCCACCGTACAAAGATCTTGATTCTGATGCAAAGTTTCCTAAGAATCTTGATGGGACTCTTCTAGTTTCTCTTCATGTTGCTGAAATGGATTCTCGTACAAGGCTTCCATGATCTCATCATCCATAAAATTATCATACTCATAGTATTTTTCAAGGTTTTCAATAAAAGTAGAAGCATGTTTGCAACAGTCATGAACTAGATTTAATGATGGATAAGGGTCTTTATATCTTTCAATGAATAGGGCATGACAATCCTTTAGACAATAAATAAAAGCAGCGGGCAAATTTTCATACCAAGATTGGGCTTCACCTTCCAGAGTGGCTAGGAATATCTTCATTAGGCAATCTTCGGGAAAATCAACTTTCAACTTGCGAATATGCATGTGAAATCTAACTAGATGTAAAGCAGCATCCTTGCTACCATCATCTTTAAACGTAGGCAAATTCCTTGACCAATCTACTTTTGGAATCTTATTTGGAAAGCCTGGAATGTGATCTCGGCTCATGGGAGCGTATCTTCTTGCAATCTGCTCCATTTTAAAAATTCTCAAAGCTACTGATCCCTCTGCAGTGGAGTCACCATGAAGCACCGGTTGCTGGATTCTTCAGCGAAAGGAGTCGTCAGGTGAATGATTTAATCCATCTTTTGTCTGATTGTTTTCCACCATCAACCATCAGATCTGAACTTGAGATATGTCCTGGGGCAAGACAATCTACAAGCAAACCATTTTTCTCTCCAGTGGAGTCGCCACTTTGTTAGCACCCAAATCCGCCTTAGGCTGAAGGAAGGCAAAATTCAGGGTAACCACAAACCACGCTCAGTCTGGTAGCTAGCCCTACCAGAACAGGAGAGGGATTTTCGTCACGCTCAACAAATAAGTAAACGAAATGGTCTGAGATGACTTACAGTGAAATATTGATCTTAGGCTAGTAAGTAAATATGGATACAAGAAGCAATTTTGTTTGTTTGTTTGTTTGTTTTTGTTTTTTGTTTGTTTGTTTTTTTTTTTTTTTTTATGAATGATTGAGTTACTGGGATGGTATGGGACCAACGGACAACAATGAGCTGAGAATTTAATACAAAGACATAGATTACTTCGTGAGGCAAGACAGGCGGAAAGTCTAGCAATTTAGTTTGAAATAACGGGGAATGGAGAGATTGCTTAGGAGGGTGAAAAGGGCATAAGTACATGAATCCTTTTCAACAGAAGAAAAACACACAACGTGAAACTTTCCCACAGGCAGAGCAATAAAAACGAATTCTACCTTATCTTACTAAGAAAATTTCACTGGAAATGAATATGAATGAACTATGAAACATAATGAAATACATATGAAACATAAGGTAAAACACATTTGCTACACTCACAACCACATGAATCTCATGAAACAGAGCCGCTGCCTTTCATTAATCCTCTATCAAAATATACAATGAAGAAACAGAGTTTCCTTCCCACAGTGTCCCAAAAATTACAAGCCAACCAACCATTTGCAAATGGTTTGCATACAATAAATAGAGAATTCCATGAGGAAATAGAACGACCAAGAGTTGGGGAGTTTCTCAAATCATTACCAAATGGAGATGGAAACCCAACCATTAGCTACAGGTGCAGCGTTACAAAAATGACAAATGGCTTGGGTGACTGTTTTCCTTCCTTTGCCACTTGAATAGAATCCAAAGTCTTTAAACTTTACCTTAGTTGCTGAAAAAAGTGAAATGTAGATGAGTGGGCCCACTTGGAGAAAGTCACGAATCGAAATGTCGCGAATCGGAAGTGATTTGGCCTTTTTCTCTATATGTGCTGCACCCAATTCTCTATGCGCTAAGCCACTTTGGAGGCTGCTTTGAGGTACCTGTAGGAGTCCAAATTGTCCCCAAGTGTGCTTGTTGGAAAGCCTGGCCTGTCTACTTTCCAACCCAAGTGGAATTTCTGAATTTGGTGCTCATTTTCCCCTCCAAATCTTCATTCTCCCAAGAGTGCTTTATGTGTGTCAAAATAGGGGCAGAGAGGTCATTTTTGGAGTGTTTTTGACCTTCTGGAGACTCAAATCATGCCCAAATTTCTTGTCCATGCATCAATAGTCGTGATTTTTCATGCTAAATCCAAAAATTCAAGCCATTTGCAATTTGGAGTTCCCAATCCTAAGCGCCGCACCAGTGGCGTGGCGCACAGGGAGAAAAAACCTGTGTTGTGACCAAAAATTTGGCATGTGATCAAAATTGCCCCAAATCTCTTGAAATTTGGGCTGGAGTTTCTCTAAGAGGTACTATGCTGGGCCATAGAGGCTTCAGGCAAGATTCGAAGCCGATCTTTCTCTTTTTTCCTCTTTTGTCTCTTTGTCGCTCTGCTCAATTTTGCCTTCAAGCTCCTTATCCGAGCATTTCATCTCATGTTCTGTGCCCTGTAATGATAAACCATCCGCCTCAGTATGGTTTTGTCTCTGTCGGCCTTCTCCAGCAGTCTCTCAAGGTGGATGTTGATCCGCTCGAGCCAAGACTCTCGGTCATTGTTAATCTCTTGCTCCAAGGGAGTGAGCTCGATCCTCCTATGTTGGGTAGCTTGTCGATTCTCATGGATGCTTTGCAGCTCCATGATCTCATGCTGGTCCTCAAGCTGTTTGTTCCTCTGCTCCAGATACCTGATAATCCATTTGGCCCTCTCCAAATTGGGTGACAAGTCTTGGATCTTTGTTTTCTGCTCCTGGATGGTCATCCTAAGTTTGGGACTCTCCACATCTGCATCATCATCCTGAATGAGGATGAAGTCGGCCTCTTGTTCACCTGATGGCCCCTCGTCATGCATGGGCCTCTTACCCTTGTCTTGTACCTGTGTTGTCGATGCTGGAAGCGAGGCCCCTTCCACCTCGGGTGGAGATAACACTCGCTTTACTGCATCAAACAAGTGCCTACTGCCTCTCTGATAGGTGATGAATACTGGCATAGTAGTGGTCTCGTGGCGCTCATACTGATGAGAAGGACCACCTATCTCATGCTCAACCTTCGATAATACCTGTGAAGTGCTGAAGGGGTCATGGGAGATGAAGTCCTCCCAAACAATGCCCTACAATCCCAACTGATGATCCACCAAAATCCGGATAAGCGCAAAGTGATAAACACTGTTAAGTTGCTGCTGAGGGGCCTTGTGATGCATGAAGGTGTTCATCCTCTCTATGTTCTCGCAAATAAAAAATGGGAGGTTCATCATCCGTACCCTGGTAAAGTGCATGAGCAACCTGATGTGGTAGGCATATAGACGAGAGAACCTCCCTTCACAGCTGAAGTACTTCATGATAAATTTCATGAGCGGAGCATATTCTTCTTTCGAATATCTGAATGGAAAGAGTCTTGTTAGCTGCCTCAAGAAACTAGCCTTAATGTAAGGCTCATAATGTTCCCTATCCACCTTCTTTTTCTTGTGCCACTATTCTCCAACATTCGGTATGTCGGTTGCTAATGAGATAGTTTTGGGTGTCAATGTGAAGGTGACCCCGGCCAAGATAGAGTGACCTCCATGTAGGTGAAGCACAAAAATACGGGCCAACTCATGATGAATTCTAACATTAGCCACCCTTTGACAAAATTCAAAACATGATAGATGCTGGAAGCATGATATAGAAAGAGGGCAGGCCTGCAGTTCTGTGAGGGTGGTTGGCTCATCCCTAACATGTTTGCCACTCTTGTGATGTCTCCTGGGAGCCTGTTCTTCCGAGGATGAATCACTTTGTGTCTCCATCTCATACTTTGATGAATGCTTAGATGCCATGACTGCTGTGTGTACTGTACTTGGGCTGCCCTTTGATGATATTGTGAAACTAGGTGTTGTGATATCTGCCACCAAGGGGAACAATGAAAAAAGGGAGTATTAGGAGGGGAATAATATGATGGGAATAGGGGTTATGGGGATAAGTTTTGTTTATGGATATACGAGGGTTTGGGGATTTGATAGGGTAGGTTTTGGGGTTTTGATAAGGTAGGGTTTTGGGGTTTTAATAAGGTAGGGTTTTGGGGTGTTATGTTGACAAATAAGAGGAGGGGATAGGGAATGGGGTTTGGTAATATTTTAGGGTAGGGGTAATAGGGAAAAATGAGATAGGGGGGAAGGGAAAAATGGAGAGGAGGGAAAAGATGAGAGGTGAAAGAGGAGCCTTGGCATCAACACCACAATTATGCAACCCTAACAACAATGGCTTTGGTGTTTTCTAGTGGTTGGTTTTATGAATTTTAGTTGCCACTATAACTACCATGAACCACCATAACCTCCACAAAAATACATGAGACATCAAGATTTAGAGCCTACCTGTCAATTTGAGGGGTTTCAAAGGCAACTTGAGGCAATTCGGCACGATTTCGAGCCTTTGTGGGTGTGCGCCGCGCGACAAACTCAGTGCGCCGCTCTCTTTATATGTGCCGCGCCCTTGTAAACTTTGCACTGTGGGGTGGCTCTGTATGTACCATGCTCTATATGTGCGCCGTGCCCCTCTGTGTGTGCGCCGCGCTCTGTATGTGCGAGGCGCCCCTCTGTGTGTGCTCCGCGCTCTGGAAAACGCCTCCAATCTCACTCCAAACACGCACTTCGCTCTCCCAATGACTTTGCAATGACCTTGATTTGCACAATGACTTGGCTTCTTGTGGAAACTTGTATATAAAGACTTTGAAGTCATGGGTTTAATTTTTTATTCTCCCAAAAACCCACTTTGCTAATGTTTCATTTTGACTCTTTTTACTGACTTAATGCAACACTGAATTTCACTTTTCCTTTGAATTTTTAACTAGAATGATGAAATTTTTGGCACTTTTTGCAGGGGTTGCATGACAAGGCATTTGGCCACGGAAACCATGACTACACCTGAAGAAATCAACTGGCGACTTTTTTTGAAAATTTTATCACAAATAACACACTGTTTGACTTTCCTTCAAAACAGAGTTTTGAAGAACAGTTGAAGTTTGTCCACATGACGATGAAAATCTCTGAATCATAACTTTGTAAGGGCCTCACTCTGGCCTGCATGGCTTTATTGGACATGGTTGAAGACCAAATTGATTAATCCCTAGACCTAATGATCGAAAATGACCTTTGTCCATTAAAGGACCAAACCTTGACTATCATGGACTTTAGTGAACATTGATGAAAAGACCTAAGCCAACAAAAGCCAGACATTAGGGGGACTGACTAACAAGACCTTTTTTGTTATATTATGGCTTTCCCTTAGCGGAATGCAGCTGAGTGAATGGAGCGAGACACCTAAAAATGAAATGCATAAAGAGTTTTGATCTATGACGGAGGATTGACAAGAATGACTCTAACATTGGCTCCAATGGGGGATGGTAGCTCCTTGGAGGTGCCAAGAACAACAGATCTCTGGAAGAGCTAGACAGTGCCTTCGTCCATTGGGCTATGGAGTCATTATTTCGACAAAAAACACAAGAATTTGACACATTTATTGACTGGAACTTGACTTAAACCGACATTAATTATGAAACCAACATGACTAAAAAAAAAAAACTGACTCAATGCAAAAGGAAATGACTCATGAATGACTTAACTAAAACAAGAACTGACAAAATTTATTCAATAGCAGCAATCCATCAAGATTCGAGGGTTTCAAATTATGATGATAGCCACCTGCATATTAATGCAATATGTACAATCATGTGTAATGTGTCTTCCAATATAACCAATCAAGTAGATGCCTTCTTGATTGATTCTCCTGATTAGATCTACTGGTCAGCAATAGATACTGCTAACTCGGCTTCCAAAAACATAATTGACCATGATCTCCTTCATCACTGAATACTGCAATAATCACCTTCACTGCTGACTACAACAAATCTGCCATTGGATCATGAAGAACATAAGGTCTTTCCTCCTGTTGAAGAAACAAGGTGTCGTTTTCTTGTGATGCTGATCTCTTTTCATAAATAAGAGTAGGTTCCTGGTCTTCAAACAATTCTGAACAAGTAGATGAGAAAATTTCGTCTTCAAAGAACATTTCAGAACATGAAACATAGGAAGAAGAATCTGAAATGGAATCCTGAATGGTCTGTTCTGCTGAAGTCTGAATACATTGTAGATCATCTTCATATGATATGACATGCAGATTGTCTTTGCACCCATCAATCATGAGAAAAGAAACTTCAAATGATTCTTGAAACCCAACACAATCATTTATATCATCTACCATAAATTCACCCGTATCTTTTTCACTTACTTGAACAAAATTCTCATCTTACTGTTCATGAGCTGACTGGACTACCTCTTTATGAAGTCTTTGTTCTGATGACATGAGAACATTTGGATTCAAAACTCTGTTCTCTTCATCCCAGATGATTTTAGCAGCAGAGTTCTCTTTCATGGGACTTAGTACAAGGTTTTCATGGTCATCACAATCTGAATCTACATCTGAAATGGATGTCTTAACATTATCACATTCTGAATTTGGAACTTGATTTCTCTGCATGCTGCCTTCTTCTATGGAAAAATCTGAAACGACACTTTGTCTTTCATCACTTTCAGCTATATGGAACTCTTCAACCTACTGATCTATTTCATGTAATTCATGTTGACTGTCAAGATGCAAGATTCCTTCATTTTCCATTGTACAAAGATCTTGATTCTGCTGCAAAGTTTCCTGAGCATCTTGATGGGACTCTTCTAGTTTCTCTTCATGTTGCTGAAATGGATTCTCATACAAGGCTTCCATGATCTCATCATCCATAAAATTATCATCGTCATAGTATTTTTCAAGGCTTTCAATAAAAGTAGAAGCATGTTTGCAACAATCATGAACTAGATTTAATGATGGATAAGAGCCTTTATATCTTTCAATGAAAAGGGCATGAAAATCCTTTAGACAGTAAATACAAGCAGCGGGAAAATTTTTGTACCAAGACTGGGCTTCACCTTCCAGAGTGGCCAGGAATATCTTCATTAGGCAATCTTCGGGAAAATCAACTTTCAACTTGCGAATATGCATGTGAAATCTAACTAGATGCAAAGCAGCATCCTTGCTACCATCATCTTTAAACGTAGGCAAATACCTTGACCAATCTACTTTCGGAATCTTATTTGGAAAGCCTGGAATGTGATCTCGGCTCATGGGAGCGTATCTTCTTGCAATCCGCTCCATTTAAAAAAATCTCAAAGCTACTGATCCCTCTGCAGTGGAGTCACCATGAAGCACCGATTGCTGGATTCTTCAGTGAAAGGAGTCGCCAGGACAATTATTTCAGCCGTCTTCTGTCTGATTATTGTCCACCATCAAACATCAGATCTGAACTTGAGATATGTCCTGGGCAAGACATACTACAAGCAAACCATTTTGCTCCCCAGCGGAGTCGCCACTATGTTAGCACCCAAATACGCCTTAGGCTGAAGGAAGGAAAAATTCAGGTAACCACAAACCACCCTCAGTCTGGTAGCTAGCCCTGCCAGAACATGAGAGGGCTCTCTCCGAGTCACGCTCAGCGAATAAGTAAACGAAATGGTATGAGGTGACTTACAGTGAAATATTGATCTTAGGCTAGTAAGTAAATATGGATACAAGAAGCAATTTTTATTTTTATTTATTATTTATTATTTTTATTTTATGAATCACTGAGTTTCTAGGATGGTATGGGACCAATGGACAACAATGAGTAGAGAATTTAATACAAAGGCACATATTACTTTCGTGAGGCAAGACAGGCGGAAAGTCTAGCAATTTAGTTTGAAATAATGCGGAATGGAGAGATTGCTTAGGAGGGTGAAAAGGGCATAAGTACATGAATCCTTTTCAACAGAAGAAAAACACACAACGTGAAACTTTCCCACAGGCAGAGCAATAAAAATGAATTCTACCTTATCTTACTCAGAAAATTTCACTGGAAATGAATATGAATGAACTATGAAACATAATGAAATACATATGAAACATAAGGAAAAACACTTGGAGAAAGTCGCGAATCGAAATGTCGCGAACTGGAAGTGATTTGGCCTTTTTCTCTATATGTGCCGCGCCCAATTCTATATGCGCCGTGCCACTTTGGAGGCTGTTTTGAGGTGCCTGCAGGAGTCCAAATTGTGCCCAAGTGTGCTTGTTGGAAATCCTGGCCTGTCTACTTTCTAGCCCAAGTGGAATTTCTGAATTTGGTGCTCATTTGCCTCTCCAAATATTCATTCTCCCAATACTGCTTCCTGTATGTCAAAATAGGGGCAGAGAGGTCATTTTTTGAGTGTTTTTAACCTCCTGGAGACTCAAATCATGCCCAAATTTCTTGTCCATGCACCAATAGTCATGATTTTGCATGATGAATCCAAAATGCAAGCCATTTTCAATTTGGAGCTCCCAATCCTAAGCGCCACGCCAGTGGCGTGGCGCACAGGGAGAAAAAACCTGCGTTGTGACCAAAAATTTGCCATGTGACCAAAATTGCCCCAAATCTCTTGAAATTTGGGTTGGAGGTTCTCTAAGAGGTACTATGCTGGGCCATAGAGGCTTCAGGCAAGATTCGAAGCCTATCTTGCTCTTTTTGCCTCTTTTGTCTCTTTGTCGCTCTGCTCAATTTTGCCTTCAAGCTCCTTATCCGAGCATTTCAACTCATGTTCCGTGCCCTGTAATGATAAACCATCCACCTCAGTATGGTTTTGTCTCTGTCGGCCTTCTCCAGCAGTCTCTCAAGGTGGATGTTGATCCGCTCGAGCCAAGACTCTCGGTCATTGTTAATCTCTTGCTCCAAGGGAGTGAGCTCGATCCTCCTATGTTGGGCAGCTTGTCGATTCTCATGGATGCTTTGCAGCTCCATGATCTCATGCTGGTCCTCAAGCTATTTGTTCCTCTGCTCCAGATACCTGATAATCCATTTGGCCCTCTCCAAATTGAGTGACAAGTCTTGGATCTTCGTTTTTTGCTCCTGGATGGTCGTCCTAAGTTTGGCACTCTCCACATCTGCATCATCATCCTGAATGAGGATGAAGTCGGCCTCCTGTTCACCTGATGGCCCCTCGTCATGCATGGGCCTCTTGCCCTTGTCCTGTACCTGTGTTGTCGATGCCGAAAGCGAGGCCCCTTCCACCCCGGGTGGAGAAACACTCGCTTTGCTGCTGCAAACAAGTGCATACTGCCTCTCTGATAGGTGATGAATACTGGCATAGTAGTGGTCTCGTGGCGCTCATACTGATGAGAAGGACCACCTATCTCATGCTCAACCTTTGATAATACCTGTGAAGTGCTGAAGAGGTCACGGGAGATGAAGTCCTCCCAAGCAATGCCCTGTAATCCCAACTGATGATCCACCAAAATCCGGATAAGAGCAAAGTGATAAACACTGTTAAGTTGCTGCTGAGGGGCCTTGTGCTGCATGAAGGTGTTCATCCTCTCTATGTTCCTGCAAATAAAAAATGGGAGGTTCATCATCCATACCTTGGTAAAGTGCATGAGCAATCTGATGTGGTAGGCATATAGACGAGAGAACCTCCCTTTACAGCTGAGGTACTTCATGATCAATTTCATGAGCGGAGCATATTCTTCTTTCAAATATCTGAATGGAAAGACTCTTGTGAGATTCGTCAAGAAACTAGCCTTAATGTAAGGTTCATAATGTTCCCTATCCACCTTCTTTTTCTTGTGCCACTGTTCTCCAACATTCGGCATGCCGGTTGCTAATGAGATAGTTTCGGGTGTCAATGTGAAGGTGACCCCGACCAAGATAGAGTGACCTCCATGTAGGTGAAGCACAAAAAGACAAGCCAACTCATGATGAACTCTAACATTAGACACCCTTTGAAAAAATTCAAAACATGATAGATGTTGGAAGCATGACATAGCAAGAGGGCAGGTCTGCAGTTCTGTGAGGGTGGTTGGCTCATCCCTAACATGTTTGCCACTCTTGTGATGTCTCCTGGGAGCTTGTTCTTCCGAGGATGAATCACTTTGTGTCTCCATCTCATACTCTGAT
Source organism: Pinus taeda (assembly GCA_000404065.3). Taxonomy (NCBI): domain Eukaryota; kingdom Viridiplantae; phylum Streptophyta; class Pinopsida; order Pinales; family Pinaceae; genus Pinus; species Pinus taeda. The sequence continues at coordinate 85,898 of APFE030993722.1, forward strand.
GAATACTCAGATGCCATGACTGCTGTGTGTACTGTACTTGGGCTGCCCTTTGATGATGGTGTGAAACTAGGTGTTGTTGTGATATCTGCCACCAAGGGGAACAATGAAAAAAGGGAGTATTAGTAGGGGAATAATATGATGGGAATAGGGGTTATGGGGAGAAGTTTTGTTTAGGGATATTCAGGAGGGTTTGTGGATTTGATAGGGTAGGGTTTTGGGGCTTTGATAAGGTAAGGTTTTAGGGTTTTAATAAGGTAGGGTTTTGGGGTGTTATGTTGACAAATAAGAGGAGGGGATAGGGAATGGGGTTTGGTAATATTTTAGGGTAGGGGTAATAGGGAAAAATGAGATAGGAGGGAAGGGAAAAATGGAGAGGAGGGAAAAGATGAGAGGTGAAAGAGGATCCTTGGCATCAACACCACAATTATGCAACCCTAGAAACAATGGGTTTGGTGTTTTCTAGTGGTTGGTTTTATGAATTTAAGTTGCCACTATAACTAGCCATGAGCCACCATAACCTCCACAAAAATACATGAGCCATCAAGATTTAGAGCCTACCTGTCGATTTAAGGGGTTTAAAAGGAAACTTGAGGCAATTTGGCACGATTTCGGGCCTTTGTGGGTGTGCGCCTTGCGACAAACCCAGTGCACCACGCTCTTTATATGCGCCGTGCCCTTGTAAACTTTGCACTGTGGGGTGGCTCTGTGTGCGCCTCGCTCTGTATGTGCGTCGTGCCCCTCTGTGTGCGCGCCGCACCCCTCTGTGTGTGCGCCGCGCTCTGTATGTGCACTGCGCCCCTCTGTGTGTGCGCTGCACTCTGTATGTGCGCCGTGCCCCTTTGTGTGTGCGCCACGCTCTGTATGTGCGCCGCGCCCCTCTGTGTGTGCGCCACGCTCTAGAAAACGCGTCCAATCTCACTCCAAACATGCACTTTGCTCTCCCAATGACTTTGCAACATTTCTCTATGACCTTGATTTGCACAATGACTTGGCTTCTTGTGGAAACTTGTATATAAAGACTTTGAAGTCATGGGTTTAATTTTTTATTCTCCCAAAAACCCACTTTGCTAATGTTTCATTTTGGCTCTTTTTACTGACTTAATGCAACACTGAATTTCACTTTTCCTTTGAATTTTTAGCTAGAATGATGAAATTTTTGGCACTTTTTGCAGGGGTTGCACGACAAGGCATTTGGCCACGGAAACCGTGACTGCACCATAAGAAATCAACTGGCGACTTTTTTTGAAAATTTTATCACAAATAACACACTGTTTGACTTTCCTTCAAAACAAAGTTTTGAAGAACAGTCGAAGTTTGTCCATATGATGATTAAAATCTACAGGGCCTCACTCTGGCCTACATGGCATTATTGAACATGGTTAAGGAACAAATTGATTAATCCCTACACCTAATGATCGAAAATGACCTTTGTCCATTGAAGGACCAGACCTTGACTATCATGGACTTTAGTGTACATTGATGAAAAGACCTAAGCCAGCAGGAGCCAGACATGAGGGGGACTGACTAACAAGACCTTTTCCGTCAGATTATGGCCTGCCCTTAGCGGAATGCAGCTGAGTGAATGGAGCGAGACACCTAAAAATCAAATGCATAAAGAGTTTTGATCTCTGACGGAGGACTGACAAGACCGACTCTAACAGAACCTAGTGAAGTTGACATTGCGCAGATAGGATGGAACTACACCATCAATGAAGGTACCATAGGTGTGGTGGGTTTAGTAGTCTTGACACCAAAAAATGATGAGCAGATAACACAAATCATGGTTCCTACAGACAAGGAAATGAATTGTATGTGATGCTACATGTCATAAACATTAGGTGGTGGTAGAATTTTTGTAATGGGATGTTGATAATGAGTGGGAGGAAGTTATTGAGACTTGGATGGTGTCGAAGGGGAAAATTTTTCTACCTCATGATGAGTTTGATGCTTAATCCTAAGTTGTCGAAATGTTTGTAACATATGACACGTCTCAACACTATGAGAGCTACTGGTGCAAATACTGCACACAGGACTAGTACTAACACTAAAAATGGTGTGAGTGTAAATATCGTCCATAATGTGAGATGATGACGCTTGATTGGTGTCACGAGGTGGAGCAATCTTGGATGCCGACAACCTCTGGATCTTAGTATAATTGTGAGGTGAATTCCTAGTGTGGGCTTGTCTCAATGCTGCTCTGGCTACTTGAAAATGTGGAAGTTACTAGCAATTCCACGTATGATGTGTTAGACAGAAGATGTGGCAATAACAACATGTGAGTCTCTCTTGGTTTGAGAGATGGATTTGTGGGATGTGCACTAACAAGCGAAAGATGTCCCTTATCTTGCCTAATTCTCGACATTGATTTACCAGGTGGTGGGTCTATTTCATAGGGAAAATTTGAGGGGTGATATTTTTTTCCAGGCAACCTGAGATCGTCTAGTATTTTGCCTCATTTAGACCGGTGATGGTGAGACGAGGCTTGCTGATGGGGTCCTAACTGAACTGCTAGTGGTCTTTTTTCCTCAAACACACATAAGATGGACCTAGATGCTTCATTCCCTTATGGTGTGGTGTGATCTGATGATTCGGTATTTGATCCAACTAGATCATAATTCTTAGTGATAAATCATCGCATGAATCCCAACATAGAGCAGAATTAGGGAATATGGAGGCTGTGTCGCACGCGGTGGTTTTCTGCACAAATCTGGCAAGTATGATGTCTGTGCTTGGGTTTGTTACTTTGGGCAATGCGGGTAATCAGATATAATCTGTTGAATGCCCATAATTCGGGACATTGGTTTATCAAATGGTTTGGTTCATCGCATAAAGTGCACGTGAAGGTATGTTGAGGTGTCTTTGATTCTGGTTTCCTCTGAGCATGGCGGGAGTTTGAGGGACTAGAAGAGGGATAGGAGCAAGAAGCTTCTTCCCTCATGACATAAAAGATGGTTTTAGACCCATCACTTGATGGGGTATTGGTTTGGGTGAGTGCACCTAACACATCTCAATATCAAGGGATTTCAGGACAATGATGAGTGTAATGCCCGTATTCCACACATATGGCACATGAATGGTTGGTGCGTAATTCCTTATGACGTGTGGGTGTGATCTTTTCTCTAGAAAGGGGAGGAGGGGTCACTGGAGCTTTTGGGGCATGTAGAAGAGCTTTGTGCTTGTCTAACTCAAGGAATGAATTAGTGGGGTGCCCAACTACTTCACACAAAGCATAGGGTGGAGGTACCCTAGAGGAGGGAGCGTTTGAAGCTTCCACCTTCTTTCTTTCTTTCTTATCCATTTTTCTGGCGCCGACTGGTGTTAGTGTAGGGATTTCTTGTTGTGAGGTGTTTTCCTGAGGAAGTATAGTAATGATGCTTATCGAGGTGATACTTGAGCTTGCCGACATGGCTTGAGGGGCCAGATACCAGATCGGTATCGCTAGAGCCATGTTGGGAAACAAGAGCATTGCAATGACTTGGTGGGAGACAAAACCAAGTGGGGGGAATAAGAAGGGTGTTTGGGTGATAACATATGGTAAGAAATTAGTATCACGAACAAAATTTTTGTTATTATCTAAAACTGGTTCTTGATCTTGAGGGGTGTTTGATGAAATCATCATGCACATTGATGCTATTGTGGCAGAAGGAATATCCTCTATCATAGGTGTGTCTCCTAGGAATGTTTTGAGGAGTGTTGATGGCTTAAGTTGGTTGGGGTCGAATTTAGTGTAAGTGGTGACCAATTTGGGAGAAGATGCGATGAAAGGTAGCATACCATCAAGTGCAATTAATGTCTTCTTATCATAATATGTGAATTGGTCTATTGTAATAATTTTCCCATCATGGGGGAACATCATTACTTGGAATATGAAAGATTCTATCGCTGACATTTCATACATATAACTTCAACCCAATAGGATATTATGATCCAATTGTGCATCCAATACTTTGATGTCTATCACCACGATTTTGCTAGCCAGTTGTACTTGAAGGCCTAGGTATAGGCCTATAGGAACTGAAGGGCGCCTGTCATACGCTATGAGAGATGTTAGAAGGTTTGAGTTTGGGGGATTCGAGGTTTTGCCAAACTGATTTGGACATTATAAATGTGGATTCCCCTTTGTAGACTATGTAATGATGGATGGTGATATTCTGGATTGAGACTGGGATTTGAAAAGCGACGACTGATGGTAGACTTGGGGTAGCTTTATCTAAGTCAAAGACCATTAGATGATAATCAGCAGGATTGCTTTCTCCTAATGCGGAAATTAAGTCTTTCCATTGGGTTGGGCATGATTGCAAAACTTCCAATGTTGACATAGCTAAAGGAGTTTGGTCTAAGTCATTGACTATGCTATAATAATGAGAAACCTTTGAGTTTTGTCCCATTCACCGTAAAGGACCTTTTACCATCTTTGGGATGGGATCCATGGCGTATCAAGGGATTGCTAAAGGTGTTGTAGGTGTTGCAGTAGTTGAGGCGGAAGGATTGTTTTCTGGTGGAGTTCTGTATTCTCAATTGTGCATCTGCAAGATAAAATCTTCCCCTTCCATGTAAATGTTGTGATTTGAAGCACTTTGGGAACTTCCTCCATAAGGGTTTTGGGAGTGTTCATGTTGGGTATTTACTACTCCCTGGTGGGGGAAGGGATGTTGCATTATTGCATTTTGTTGGTTTTCCCCCCTTGCCCCCCATTGTCTTTCATCCTTTTTAACTCATGAAGTTGAGGATAGTGATGGGTGTAATGACCATACTCACCACAAATGGCACAAGCGTGGTTAGTCCATAGACTCGTATTCTTGTTTTGCCTTTGTGGATTGTTATTGGTTGGTCCCTGGTTTTCATTCCGGTTGGGGTTGCCCCTGGCCGATGCCCACAAAGGTTGTTATTGATTTCCCCCTTGGCAAGACTCTCCTTTTGGCTTGCTCTTTGGTTTTTTCTTAGCAACGTTAGGTGGGTTATTTGAGTTCAATTCATATTATTGTTTTGTTGAGCAAGAGAATGCTGCACTAGATTAACCCATGCAATAGCTTGTATTAGCGAGTTATTTTGTTGAGGTGTGGGGAAAGAGAAGTTTTGGTTCCCTTGTCCATGACTAGCGTATGAGTTATGGTAAGGAAGAACTGGTTCCATGTTCCTAGGGTGTTATGGGCCACCTTGCACGGGAGGGTATTGGCCACCCTGCGTGGGTTGATATTGGTTAACCTGCATAGCAGGATTCTGCATAGGCATAGATTGTCTAGGGTAATATGATGTGTGGTGTGGTGGTGTTGTGGCACCAAATGGTTGGCCACTATAATTGTATCCAGGGTACTGGAAAGGGTTGCTAGGGTGATTTTGGGCTATGGTCCCAATCAATCCATTGACAACATTAGATGTGCTTGCTTTCTCTTTATATCTCTGCAAGCATGGGGTGTCTAGAAAAACATGGTAGAGGTATCCAGACTTAGTGTATATAAGCTCTAATTGTTGATATTTGCTAATGGATTCTTCCTCATTCTGTGGGGATGAATTCGCCATGTCTTTTGAGATTCTCGATGTGATAGATATAAAAAATAGTTCGAGGAGGACTTTGTATTCAAACTATGTTTTACACAAGCTACGACATTTCCACCATTCATGGATATGATCTGGTATGTGTGTATTAGGTGTTTGTTTAAAGTGGGTGAGTAGTTCCAGGCCCAAGTCATCATGACTGGGAGCTAGAAGAATGTGAGGAATATTGTAGCTAGGAAACTAAAGCTTCTATGTGATGCAGAAGGTTGGTCAATATACCATTTCATTGTTGGCACAGTAAGGGTGCGTTGAAACAGTTGTAATCGAATAGTATCATCTATGATACTATTAGATGAATGCCACAGGTGAAAATTCATGACATGGTTTCTTGGGTCTTCTCCCTGTTTCCCTTCGAATTTTGGAATGTCTGAAGGGAGCTTGGTGGGCATGGATGACCAATTCTAGTCATGTGCAATCAGGTCATTGGTTAGCTTGCTTAAATCAGGAAGGTTTAAAGAAGAAAAAAAAAACAATTGTGAGTTGTTCACCATTGCAAAAGGATTTTGGACAACTATATTGGACTCCCTGGAGGGGAGTTGCGGGGCCCCCCCTAAGGGGTAGTATATTGGGGTACTTTGATGAGGAGGAGTTGATAAAGGAAGATCCTATAATGGTAGCTGATTGGTGTTTTCTGAGCCTAAATGGCGAGAGACTTGGCACTGCTCCTCGTAATGGAGGAAGGTTTAGAAAATGTCTATATCTATGGGGAGCTGTGGGGTCCCCTATGGTGTCAATAGAGTGTGTGATACTTTGTGTGATTAAGGGAAGGAGATGATTCTCAAAGCAAATATATCACATACATAAAACAAAGTGAAAATAAAATGATTACTTTCCCTTTAACTTTAGACTATGTGATCATTTAAACAAGAAATGGTTTTCATTTTTTTTTGCGTATGATAAAATATGCTATGAAGACCTATTCGTCCTAGTCACTCTCAAAGTAATTGGGCCTTATGAAGATATCTTCTAATGGGTACTAGTGCAATGTCCCGAAAGAATTGATGATACCTTCTAGTAACTGAAGAATAGACTAAGGTAACATATGAGGTTTTGGTGTTTCCCACACCTCCACCTATAGGGATGGATGCCCTATAATTTGGCCACTAAAGTACCTTTGTCACACGTGAGCATTCGAGTGTTTAGCTTCTTGGTAGTTAGTTACCAATACCAAGCACTAGACACATCAAGTAGCCCTAAATAGTACTACGGGCACTGGACCTAAGCCGAACCCCATCTGAATCAGGTCTCAACCATGCTTAGGTATTATTTTCCGTGTGATGATTGAAGGATTTTAAGCTCCCTAAAAAGTCAACTGCTATGTCTCAAATATGTAACATGGCCATGGTGGTTTATGGGATGCCCACCCCCAATGGTCCTAAGCTAAACTATAAATTCTTTGGTGGCCCCTGTGGGGAATTTACTTGGTTAAGGTTATGGTTTCTTTTAAGGGTCTTATTTTTCTTGAGGGTGTGAGACGTAAGCTAAAATAAACTAAGTATCAAATTCTCTGGAAACTTGATGCCTTCTAATACAAAGCTGTTAGGTCCCTATACTACTAGTGTAACCTCTTATTGTTATTAGTACAACCCCCTTATTATATTGTTGTTTGTAGTCCCCATATTATTATTATTGTGCCCCATAGAAGCCCTCTATTGTTATTATTGTGCCCTTATATTATTATTGTTATGTCAGCTCTGATTATATTATGACCCCTTAGACTCCTATATATAGAAAAGAGGTCTTGTCATTTGTATCATCCAAGAATTGTTCATCTGTGTAATGTAAAGGAGGTTTCCCCCTAAAAGAGGATTATTTTGAAGGCGTTTATCTATCTTTTCTATATTTTTGTGAGCTCGTTTCATAACATTTGGTATTAGAGCTTTGGATTCTAGGGTTTCACTACTTCAAACAAGTCATCATGACAGTTTCGTTATAATTTTTTTTTTTTTTTTTTTTGCGATGTTTCAAAAAAAAAAAAAAAAACCCATTTGAGACGAAATCGTACTAAACCTCACACTTGAATTTCAAACCTTGATTCGCTATATTTTTGGAGATACAGTCCAAGACATTTAGGGTTTCTACAAGCTCCCGAATTACATCCCAAACAAGTGACTTGGGGAAAATCATCATAACTTTCTCTCTCAGCATTCGATTGAAATTTCGTAAGAAGTTATAGAAAGAGGATGGACTATAGTTTTCTATTTATCTTTTTCAGATCCGAAGGTTGAAACAATGGCACGTGGAACTTCATACAAGTTCGCTCTTCTGAAAAGGTATATAATCAGGTCATCTTGGGAGATTGTGCATAGCTATTTCTTGGAGAATCCAATTTCGATCAGACTGGTGGGATTGGAAAGAGGGCACAGAGGGCTACCACAGGTCACAATTTCAAAACTGGGAGATCTGAAATTATAGACTTACAAATGTTTAAAGATAGAGCTCCTAAAATCAAGAAAAGGCAATATGAGGAAGTTTGATGGCAAGGATCTGATAAATTGGATACTACAGATGGAGCAATATTTTGATCTACATGAGGTGCAACTGTTACAAAAGGTATGTATTGAATCTTTATATTTAGAATGGAATCAATTTTTATGGTATGAAGGGCTTTGTTCTTGTAAACCACTTTTCACGTGGTCAATTTTCATGGAGGAAATGATAGCACATTATGAAGATACAAATAGAAACACCTTCTTTAGCCAATTGATAAATCTCAAACAAAAGGGTTTAATGGAAAAGCACATTGAGGAATTTCAAAAATTGAATATAGGGGTAAATTATATTCCAGAGAAGCAAAGAATTGATGTCTTCTTAGGGACTTTAAAGGATAAAATTCAACATGAGGTTCGTCTTTGGGAACCTGATTCATTGGAGAAGACATTCAGGTTGGCAAGAAAAATTGAAAGTGAAATTATGGAAACAAGGAATCCCACCACTCATGACTATAATTATGGAAGTGTTTTTTCTCCTAGCCTTCCACAACCTACAAGGTTTACACCATAAAAATTGGAAGAAAAAAGAGAAAAAGGGCTTTGTTACAATTGTGATAGAAAATACAATAAAGGTCATAAGTGTGTTGAGAAGAAATTATTTTACATAGATTATGAAGAGGAAATGATCAAGAAACATCAAAAGAAGAGGATATACACTAGGAACCAATCCCAGAGAAAGAAGAAATGAATCTGACCATATCTTGCAAAGCATTGGCAAGAATTACCACTTTTCGAACTCTCAAGATAGAAGGACATATCAAGAAGAAAAAGTTTCAAGAAGTGAAATATCACATCGGGAAATAAGAAATGAATCCGGTCATATCTTGAAATGAATTGGCCAGAATTACCACTCCTCAAACTACTAAGATAGAAGGACATATCAAGAAGAAAAATGTTCAAGAAGTGAAAGATCACATTGAGCATCAAGAAATGAATCCAACCATATCTTGTAATGCATTGGAAGAAATTACCACTCCTTAAACTCTCAAGATAGAAGGACATATCAAGAAGAAAAAGATTCAAGCAGTGAAAGATCACATTGAGCATCAACAACAAGTTCTCCAACTTTTAAAGGATAACACCACTTTGGTGCAGAATTGAATGAAACAACATATATATCAACATCACAGTGAAAAAGTTTTGATGTAGGCAATTGGATATTTTTATGGCTACATCTCAAGCAAGCTATTTATGAGAAGAAAATGTTCGCAATACTACATGCACTTAAGAAATGGCGACCTTACCTAATGGGAAGACACTTCAAGGTAAAAATGGATGATGATAGTCTTAAATACTTTTAAGAACAAAGATTATGTTTAGAAGAATAGAAAAAATGGGTCACAGATATGTTGGGTTATGACTTTGAAATCATCTACAAAAAAAGGAAGCAAAATGTTGTTGTAGATGCACTCTCAAGAAAGGATGAGGATTGTTTTGTTCTATTTGTATTATCCAACCAGATTGGATAAACGAAGTAAGGGATGAATGGAAGAAGGATGAAAAAGTGTGGTCACTCATTCAAAAGTTGTAGAAGATCCAAGTTCAAATAATATTGCCAAAACTTGACGAGGAAGGAAAAATCATATTGGAACCTGGAGCAGTCACAGAAATAAGAACCCAACAACTACGAAATTGATCAATTCCAGATTATCTCATCAAGTGGAAGAACTTACCCACAGAATATTCCACATGGGAGGACACAAATTTTATACAAAAGCATCAAGAACTACTCAAGCGTTGAGGACAACACTTTTTTAAGAAGAGGGGCATGTTAGGTCCCTATACTACTAGTGTAACCTTTTATTGTTATTAGTGCAACCCCCTTATTATATTGTTGTGCCCATGTAGTCCCCATATTGTTATTATTGTGCCCTATAGAGGCCCACTATTATTATTATTGTGCCTCTACATTATTATTGTTATGTCGGCTCTGATTATATTATGACCCCTTAGACTCCTATATATAGAAATGAGGCCTTGTCATTTGTATCATTCAAGAATTGTTCATTTGTGTAATGTAAAGGAGGTTGCCCCCTCGAAGAGGCTTATTTTGAAGGCGTTTATCTATCTTTTCTATCTTTTTGTGAGCTCATTTCATAACAAAAGCTTATAAAACATAGTTACCGATCAAATGAGGAAATTACCTGGTACCCGTTTTTGAAAATTGGTGATTCAGAATACACTTTTTTTTAAGCATATTTTTGGCACTTTAAATTTTCTTATGTATCAAGTATTAACATTTTTTAAAAAACGTTAGTGATTTTCATCTTGATTTTATAAAGTGTTGATGCAATATTAACACAATTTTTTAAAGAGTTTATTTTTGACACTTTCAATTATATATATATAGGTATGAATATTTTTTTTTAAATGTTAGTGATTTTCATCTTGATTTTGAAAAGTATTGATGCAACATCAACCTTTTTTGTTTAGAGGGCTTATTTTTTACACTAACGTATTAAGTGTGGATATTTTTTTCAAATGTTTGTGATTTTCATATTGGTAATAAAACATGAGAAAAATAAAAAACATGACAAAAAGAAAACTCAAATAATAAAAAGTATATATATATAATTTAAAAGAAAAAAATTGAAAATACCAAAAAGAAAAACAACATATATAACCATTTTTTTAAATTAAAAAATAAAACAAAACCACATAATAACAATAAAAAAGAAATTTGGTAAAAAAAAGAAAAATAAATTAAAAAGTAAAATTGAAAATTGAAAAAAAATCACAAAAATTATAAAATTAAAATAAAAAATGAAAAATGAAAAATTAAAATACAAAAATAAAAATAAAATAAAAAAGGAAAATTATTTAAGTAAAAAAATATCAAATCAAAACCAATAATAAAAAAAAAAACCGTCACCCCTAGGCATGGTTGCCGCGGACGCGCGGCCGGTGGAGGTGATTGCGTGTAGCCCCCTGGCCTCCCCCGTTGGAATTTTTTTTTAAAATTTCTATTTTTTTTTTTTTTTTTTGATTTAATTTTTTTAATTGTTATTTTTTAATTTTTAATTGTTTTATTTCGACTTTTTTTAAAATTAATTATTATTATTATTATTATTTTATTAATTTTTTTTTGTTAAATTATATATATTTTTGTTTTTGTTTTTGGTAAGCATGATAGAACTCTATGTATTAACTATTTTCAAAAGTTTTTACATCCATAACCTTCGGTTATTCACTTACCCGAAGGAAACCAGGTGACCACCGGTCAGCATTAAAACCATTCTAAAATTTGAATAAGTTCATGAGAATCCATCCACTGTTTCTATAATTACTGTCTCTACTATTGTCACTAAAGATCGAAACAAACCTGCTTATTTCCTTCATTTAAATCAAAATTGAAAGACAAAACTATCAAGATCACTAGACTATTTCTCATTAGAGGATGCTATCTGAACTGAAGCCTTTGCACTAGGACCTGAAACCTTTGCACTAGGGCTTGGTAGCTCGCGTCCCTGTGCCAATTTCCATTGTTTTGTTTTTTTGATATTTTTTAAGTTTTTCTATATTGATAAGTTAATTTTATATTTTTACATTTTTTTGTTTTTTCGTTTTGTCAGTTTTAATGTTTATTTTTCCTTGCTATTATTATTATTTTTTATTTATTTTATATTTTTATTTTTTTTTTTTTTTCTATTATTTGATTTTTTTGTGTCTTTTGTATTATTTTGTGTTTTTTTTACTGCTTTTTAATTTTTACAATATGGAATTTTTGCTTTCTTAATTATTTTTTTGTGTTTTTTTTATATATTATAAATTTGTTTCTTATATTTTTATTTATTTTTTTTCATTTTTTTTTTCTTTTATCATATTAAATTTCTGTTACTTTGTAATCATTTTGTGTTTTTATTTTTTTTCAATATTTAAATTTTGTTTTCTTTGATTATTTTTTTTGGTTTTATTGTATATTGTTGTTGTTGTTGTTGTTGTTTTTTTTTTTAATCAATATTAGAAATTTTTGTTTTTTTTGTATTTATTTTGTGTTTATTATTTTTTTTCAATATTTGAATTTTTGTTTTCTTTTGTATTTTTCATTTTTATTTCTTTATACATTTTCATTTTTTATTTTTTATTTTTTTTAGGGTCCGTGTTGATGCTCGTCTAGCAACCCGATCCCATTATGTGCAATTTGATAGTTGATTTTAAAATATTCGTTATAATGAATTGAGTCTACCCCCACAATGTATCAATTTCATGGTTGGTTTTTAAGTTTTCATTACAACGGGTCGAGTTCACCTACACTGCGTGTCAATTTGATGGTTGATTTTAAAATTTTTGTTGCAATGTATCAAGTTGTCTTAGGCTAAGATTTTAAAATTGCTATATATTTAGCATTTAAAGAATAAATTATCCTTGCGTGTTCATTTTTAATGTTTTTTGTCATAATGTCATGCTTGAAATATTTTGAAAACTTTATATTTTTTTGTAGTTATAATCTTTGGTTTTAATTATATGGTTGAAAAATTGTCAAGATTTTAATGTTTTTCTAAGTCATAATATCTTTTTTTTTTTATTGATAAGTGGGTGAATCCTGAAAATCACGCTTACCCTGTGGCTGAGAGGCCACGAATCAGGGGCATCTAAGCCGTCAAAGTCACCTGGGGATCGCACCTAACCTGAGCCGCACCAGCGGAAACCATGCTGGATTTTTGGTATTGGCGAGATTAGAACCGGTGACCTTTGCTTACGGAGCGCCTTAATAACGTGCTCCTTCTCCGACTGTTCTAAATCTCTTTGATGAGTCATGATATCTTATCTTTTTTTTTCTAAGTAAAGACTAATTCTATTAATAAAAGTAAAAGTATAGTTATAATGCGGTCGAGACCTCAGAGGAGGTTCATGACGGTCCAGCAGGACAAACAAATAGTCCTAGAATTGGGATTTACCCGATACAAAAGCCTAGGGCTATATAGAGAAAACAGGCCAGAGTGATAGATCTCAGAAAAAGACATATTATGAACTATGACCATACTATCTGAACTACCTAGATATTCATGAGCAAAATTACAGAGCCAAAAACTTAAAACTATAACAGAACTACATGCCTGATGCAGAAAGTCGTTGACAGAAGCCATATAGGCACAACAAACTAGAGTAAAGAACAAAGAGAGGACTAAAGAAGCAACCATAACCCAGGAGTCTTCAAATAGCAGAATCATGTTCTGGAATTTCCTCCTCCATGGGGCAAGGATAGCCCATCCACGTGTCGTCCACATTATCCTTAAGAGCTGAGTCGCTGTCGTCTGGAGGAGCTGCCAACTGTCTCATGCTATCTGAACCATCCGCTGGTCGAGTAGAGACTGGGACGTTCTGTTGATTGCCGTCTGGAGGCTTGGAGATGTCGCTGGCATTTCCTTCAGCCTGCAAATCGCCACAGTTGAACCCAAAACCCACATCTACCCCCTGTTGCGCGCTACCTCCTGGAGACTGAGTTGAAGGGGTGTTCACAACAATAGTAGGTCGAGCTTCTTCCTCTGAGAAGATTACCGTAATGCTGGCCGAGAGAACAGGTTGATTGAGGCGACTGTGAAACGTGAAATGAGTGGTTTGAAAGGAATTGTGCGGGAGTGGCATACTGGTTTCTGAGGTAGGTGAAGCCGAAGCCAGAGGGATGACAGGCGGAGGAGCGGGCTGAGAGTGCCCACGGCCTCCACGACTGCCACCTCGGCGACAACTACCACGATGACGCACCATGGGCAAAGTAACAGGGTAGCTGGGAGGGGAAGAAGAGCAGGATGAAACAAAGCAGATGCTGGTGTGAGGGTGCCTGTAACGCTCGAAGAACCAGACATGCAACGCCACCTTCGTAGCACTACAAGAATGCAAAACCAGAGGTAGTTGCATGGGGGGAGGCCAGGGGTAGATATTAGCAGGGAGAGCTGAGGAAGCCATTAAATCAAAACTAGGTGAAATGTCTCGAACCCACTGCACATTCAATTCCGCATGAGAGATGATCTGCCTGGATTTAACATGAACCATTTCCAACTACGGGAGGGATTGGGAAGGTGTTCTGTTCTGCCACCTGCTGTACTAGCTGCTGCCAAGACATAGAGCCATCATAAATTGAGCTTTAATGCACCCTCATCCGGGTGAATGTCTTCTAATTGGTGCCTGTCATTCTTCATAATATTGTTGTAATTCATAATTTGGGAAGTCGAGGCAATGCTGGAAAATGAACCTATATGAAGTTCCAACCTGCATTCCACTCCAAGATTTGCAAGAAACTCTGCGACTTTGTTTCCTTCTCGTCGGGTATGCTTGATGTAAATGGCCCTGTGCCGAGAGATCCAGAGATCAATGAGCTCAATACTTTTTGCCATTCGCCAGATTTTACTTACCTTGTGTGAGGGAGTACCTTGCATGATTTTTGAAACCATATTTATAATAATCTGAGAATCCCCTTCTACGGTTAGCGAAAAGAATCCTTTATCTTGAGCTATAATGAGACCTTGCCATAAGCATTCCAATTCCGCTGAGTTGTTAGTATCCCACCCTTTTGAACCAAAAAAGATAAAAGGGGAACTCCTTGATGGTTTCTGAAGATTCCTCCAAAGCATGAATTACCTGGATTGCCTTTTGAGGCTCCATCAAAATTTAGCTTTATCATATTAGTTGGAGGAGGGATCCACTTTGTGGGCAGACGGTCTGGAGAGGATAGACTTCCTTTGGAGATGAGCTCTTGATTCAATTGGATATTCCAATTTGTCCAGATGGATTGTTCTTGCGGAAGAGAAGGAAAATCATCCTGGGACCAGTAGCGGATGGAGAGGGATTCTTTGATATTTTGGCAGAGGATGGTCCAGAGATTTTCCATGGGCATAGATTGGTCCTTAAATACCCGTCGATTCCTTTCCTTCCAGATATTCCACATTAGGAGTCCGGGAATAAGCATCCACAGAGTGTTTACAAGTTTGCTTTGATAAAGTTTTTTGTTCCAATGGCGAATTGTAGTTGTGACATCTCCCTGCACTCGGCCTTCTTTTTGGCAGCGAAAGCTGACTTTTCCCCATAGCTTACGCACTATGCAACAAGATTGCATAAGATGTTTAACTGATTCTTCTTCTTGCTTGCAGTTGGGGCATCTAGAAGGTCCATGATAATTCCTTTTTATGAGATTATCCCATGTGAGGATTTTATTTTGATAGAGGAGCCAAAGAAAGGTGGAAACTTTGGGCCAGTTGGGGGGGTCCCAAACTTTGCTCCGTAGTCCATATTTGACTATACGCTCCTTGATTATTATATTTTAGGATTCCTTTGTGGTGAAAGTGCCTTTTTCCTCATAGCCCCACCTAAGGATATCCATTTCCTCCGAAAAAGTATTTTCCTTTTTTGTAGTTCTGAAGAAAGAGCTTGCTGAGCCTGTTCTGTGCCATGCCTTAGGATCTGATCTGCCTTGATCCATCTTTTGTGATCCTGTGTGGAGGAGGGCTTCCAAAAGTTATTGACCCTGTCTAATTCATGCACATCCTGCTCTAGAAGCTGCAGGTGAGAAAGAAGATTCTTGAGCTTTGGCAACTACTGCTAAGAGTCCTCCCAGAATCTAGTTGTGTTGCCATTCTTGATTTGCCAAAAGCTATGTTGTTGAATTAGGTTCCTGTGCTGTTTGGCTGAGTTCCATATTATTGATCTAGTTCTATCTTCTGACATACGTATTCGTTCTTCAATTGGACTGTTGCTTGCATATTTGGCTATCCATAGAGAGGCCCAGGGGGTGAAGGGCGCAGAGAGCCATCTCCACCAAATTTTTGCTCCCATGGCTTTGATGCTGTGAGTCGGATCCTTCAAACCAATGCCACCAGCGCATTTCGGAAGGCAGACTTTATCCCATTTGAAAAGATCCCACTTACGGGTGGGACCAGAACTTCCCCATAAGAAGGAACGTTGGAGTTTCTTGATTTCCTTGAGAATTCATTTGGGGGCGGCCAGAATAGAGAAGAGGTATAGTGGCATGGAATGAAGAATAGCTTTTATGAGGACTGATCTGCTGGCCATATTAAGATATCTATGAGTTTAAAGGAAGAGACGAGCTTCTAATTTTTCTAAAATGATTTTCCAGGAGGAGTGCTTGAGAGTCGAGGCTATTAGAGGCGCCCCTAAATATTTGGAGGGTAGAGCTGCAATGGTGAAACCCAGAATACGTGCTATAGCTGCTTGAGTTGTTACAGGGGTGTTGAAAAGGAAGATTTGAGACTTGATTTTATTGACATTGGCTCCAGAGGCTTCGGAGAAGTCTGACAGAAGAGATTTGAGTTGACGGGCTTCCTGAACAGAGGGGTGGCTGAAAAGCATGTTGTCGTCAACAAACTGTTGGTGGGAAAAAGTAGGGGAGTTGTAAAATGATAAGCCTTTGAGGAGATGAGATTGAAGGGTTGAATTGATGTTGCGACCCAATCCCTTTGTCATGATAACGAAGAGGAAGGGAGAGAGAGGATCTCCCTGCCTAATTCCCCTGGAGGGATGAAAGGTAGGTGAGGGTATACCATTGATTAACACAGAAAATAAAGATGAAGATAACATACTCATAACCCATCTTACCCAAGGAGGAGCAAAACCGAAAGCTGTTAGAACTTTCAGAATGTAAATCCAGCTTAAACTGTCAAAAGCCTTGGATAAATCAATTTTGAGTAGCATACCTGGTTTCTTGGAGAGCTTCAACGAATGAATTATTTCGTGAGTTAGGATAATGCCATCGGTTATCTACCTGCCTTCTACATAACCTGGTTGCTCTGGTGAGATTGTGAGAGGGAGCAATAACTTCAATCGGGAAGCAATCACCTTGGAAACGATTTTATAAATTATGTTGCATAGAGCAATAGGTCTGTATTTATCAAGAGTACTAGGCTCTGCCTCCTTGGGAATTAGCACAATGAAAGTGGCATTTAGACCAGGGTACATCCATCTTAACATATGCGATTCCTCCACCACTTGCCAGACCTCCAGTTTAATCAGGTCCCAGAAGTGGTGAAAAAAGTTGGAGGTGAATCCATCCGGACCTGGCGCTTTTACAACTTTCAATAGATGCACAACCTCTTCTACCTCCTGAAGGTCCACAGGTTTGAGAAGAAGTTGATTATGCTCCTCTGATATTAATTTGGGAATGTTGCTCAGAATTGAATCCATTTCCGACAATCTATCTATATTTGGTTCTTGGTGTGCTTGCTTGAAGTAGTTGAGGAATTCACTTTCAATGCCTGTATGGTTTTCAATTTTTTCTCCTTGCTAATTCTGAATATGGGATATATTATTATTCATTCTGCGTTGAATATTAGTTCTGTGCAATTTTTTTGTGTTTATTTCTCCATCCTTCAGTCATTTTGTTCTTGATTTTTGTCTCCAAAGGGTTTCTTCCTGTTTGGCCCTTTCTAGAATTTGTGATTCAAGAATTTGTTCCTGTTTTGAAAGGTCTTCAGATCGCCCTTCGTATATGATCCTCTCCTGCAAATTCTTCATTTCTTGATTGAGGGCCTTTTGAGCCTGCAAAATCTTGCCAAAAGATGTATGGTTCCAATGTTTGATTTTGCCTTTGAGGTGTTGTAGCTTCTGCTGAAATTGAGACATCTTGGAGCCATTGGGAGGAGAAAAATTTCTCCATTCTGAGTTGACAAGGTTTTTAAAATCCGGATGAGACCACCAAAAGGCTTCAAAATGAAAAGGCCCTCGAATGTTATGTCCAGGGTGATTCCATTGGAGGGAAATAGGCCAGTGATCAGAACCTGATAACAGCAGGATGGAAGCCATAAATTATCCTCCCAAATGAATTGCATTGTCTGATAGGAGAAATCTGTCCAGGCAAGAGGAAATCTGATGCATTCCTTCTCTTTTGTTGTTCCATGTGAAGACACCATTGCTAGAGGGGATATCTATAAGCCAGTTGTTCTGTATGAAATCTCTTAAATGATTCCCTTCTTTATTTCCTGTGTGTCTTCCGCCCTTTTTTTCCTCCAACTTTGCAATCATGTTGAAGTCGCCTCCAAAAATCCAAAGAGGGTGTAGCCTATTTCTATTAAGATTTGAAAGGGTATTCAGGATTTCAATTTTTTTCGTAGTCTCCTGAGGAAAATACACATTAGACATGTGCCCATAAATGTTGGTACCATTTATGTGAAATATTGCTTGGATGAAGCTTTTATTTGCATGTATATTGTTGAGCTGAATAATGCGCTCGTCCCATAGAATTGCAAGGCCGCCAGAAGCTCCATGAGCATCCACAACTGTTACTAAACCACCTAGCTAGGCTTTCGCTGCGATTTTTTCCAGAGTATTTGAGTTGCATTTTGTTTCCTGCAAGAATATAATTTGAGGTTTTTCTTGCATGATCATGTTTTTTAGTAGTCTGCCTTTCCTTGGGCTATTGAGCCCTCTGATATTCCAAGAGGCCAACTTCATTGGGAAGAGTTGGGGAAGTATTTAGTTAGCTTGGCATATTTGCCTGACTCCATTAGAATTTCTCCTATTCTGATAGTCCGTTGGAGATCGGTTTTCCTTCCACGCTTTTTGTTGTCTTTGGCAATAAACTTTCCATCCCAAGTACTCCCAATTTGAACACTAAGAGAGTGATGTTTTTGGGTTCGCGAGAGGACTACTACCAGGTTGTCTACTTGTCGTTCTGGGATTTTGTCAAAGCTTCTTGTTTTGCATGCTTTCTCTAATCCTAGAATGTCCAGTTATCCAATGTCAATGCTTTCAGGTTCTTCCTCCATGTACTGATATTCTTGTAGTTCTTTATTTGCTTCTACTTCTGAACTGGGATCGAATGGAGTATTTTTGACCTCCATTCCTTGAAAGGTTCCAACAGGGATTTTGGACTGAGTGTGGGAGATAGTCTTATTGAACAGCGGATCTTCTAGGAGCAGTGAGGTATCTTTCATCGCTTCCTGTTTATCATTATTGATTTCCTTCTCAGGAAGGGAAGGGCCTTCAGAATCAGGATCACCTACATTAGCCAAAGCTGCAAAACTGTTGCTGGTAGAGGGTTTGGAAGGGTTAGCTAGATGGATCTTGGAATTGGTAACTGTTTTCTTGTGGTTTCTTCTGCGGCTCGCCACTTTGGTGAATCCATCAGGAGCTGTCTTGTCCGAGGATATCTGGGAAGAGGGATTTTGATTTTAAGGGCAATCTCTAAATAAATAGCCAAGATTGTGACATTTTCTACACCGAAATGGAACATGCTTATAATCAATTGGTTGGATTCATTCAATATCATAATGAAAGAAACTTACCGCATCCAGCAGGGCTTGATTGAGGTGCATGTAGATGCAGATTCGAGCATATGAGGTGTATCGGCTGATTTTTGTTTCCTCTGCTACTTTGATAAACTCTCCCAGTGCATTTCCTATTTCCTGTAATGAGTCTTCCTCCCAATATTCCACAAGGGGCGAATAGAGCCTTATCCAGACCGGAGCCCAGCTGAGGTCTTTCTTATCAGGGTTGAAGCGTTCAACCCACCCTCTGAGATACAAACCTGCAACATGAAAGAAGTATGGCCCTCCATCCAGGACCCTGTTCCTATCCTCTAAACAGTTAAAAATGGCTGTAAAAAAGCCTTTAGGCCCTAGTTGCACGTAACGTGACCTTTTGGGATCCATTTTGAGGCAATCCAGCCTCTCAACGCCTTCTCAGTTGGCCATAGTCCTATAAATTTGCCTATTAGCGCATGGTCCTTCATGAACTGTATCCTGGCATTGATTCGATGGCTTGGAAACTCTACTTTCGGCCTTACAGCGACTACTGGCTTGCATGTCGAAGAACTGGCCTTGGGATGATCTTTTTTATTCTGAGCAATGCCCTGATGTGAGCTTGTACTTGTATTCTTGTCAGTCTGCGTATTTGCATTTTCGTTTTCCTCATTTTGGTGCTACTTTCCGTCGTCCTTTGGGGGAGGTGCAACCTCCTCCCCCTGAGGTGTAATCATGGGACTTAAGATCGTCTGCAGTAAATGGGAGATTGCTGAACAACCAGGCTCTGCTAGAGCTGATCGTGGTTAGGAGTACTCTGCCATAGCAGGGTTTACAGAAACCCTAGAAGGAGGATCACCGCTCTCACCCCAGGTTTTTCCACAAGTTTAGAAATGTTCATGATATCTTATCTTTAATACTATGGTTGAAAATAATTACAATTTCAGGGTTTTTTAGAGTCAGGATATTTTATCTTTAACAACATGGATGGAAATTGTTGGAATTATCAGGATTTGAGACATTTATTTTATCTTTAATATCATGTCTGAGAATTGTTGGAATTTTATAGTTTTTCAAAGTCCGAATATTTTATCTTTAATTCCATTGCTAGAAAATGTCAAAATTGTAACCCGATTTTTTTTTGTTATTCGAGAATCAACACTTATTTTTTTAAGGGTGTTTTTTTCATCCATGTTGCAAAAAAAATGGTTTTTACTTCCATTTAAAAAAAAATGTTGAAAATTTACCCTATAACAAAATCGTTCTGGCGTACACAATTTTCATTTTTGGGTTGTTATTCATGTTTTTTGGGCGTTTTTGGGCTAGAGTACCCGTTTTGAGGTAATAGTTCACGTTTGATCGGTAACTATGTTATAGAAGCTTAGTACGTGAAGTGTAATTGCGTGCAAGTGATCAAGTGAGAATGCAAAGTGTGATTCTATCTAGCTTACCCACCTACTCAGGGGTGGACTATGGCAGAAGGTTTTTGTCCCAATCTCATTGAACTTAAGATCCTATCTATTCAATGGGCAAAAACCAAACGAGCCCGGGATGATCAAACACTGCGCATTATAGAGAACGAGATGGCTGAGATGATGGATGAGCAAGGATGAAGCTTCTCCTCTAAAGAAGCTAAAAACACTCTCACTAATTTAGAGGCTCAAAGGACCAAAATACTTAAAGATCGAGAGGAGACCTGGCGACTTAGGAGTAGAGCTATCTGCCTGAAGGTTGGGGATGAAAATACTAAATTCTTCCATAATTTTGTGAAGGGGAGATGAGCTTGTAACACTATATGGAAGATGCCTACTGAAAATGGATAGTTTGCACACACCTTTCAACAACTGGCTCATCTTGGAACTACACACTTTCATCAGCTTTTCAAGGCACCTTCCGGGGCCTCTCTTGCCGAAATTATCTGAATTGCTAGGCTTTTCCCTCGATTCGTCAACCACGATGCAACATAAGATATTACTAAGCCTATAACCATGGGGGAACTGGAAAGTACTCTTAAATGGTTCAAGAAGGATAAAAGTACTAGACCAGATGGATGGTCGATTGAATTCTCTTTAACCTTTCTTGAGATTATTGGACTGGACCTTCCTTAGGTGGTGGAGGAATGCAAAACCACTGGTCGCATGTATGAGGCTATCAATTCTACCTTCATTGCCCTCATTCCAAAGGTAGAATCTCCTAAATCCTTTAATTATTTTTTACCCATCTCTCTCTGCAACTATTTATACAAGATTATTTCCAGAATCATTGCCAATTGTATCAAGCCTATCCTCTATGCCAATATCTCTTTTGAGCAATTTGCCTTTCTGCATAATTGACAAATACATGAGGCCATTGATACCAATCAGGAAGCTCTTCACTCCATTAAGATGTAGCATTTAAAAGGATCCATTCTAAAAATTGATCTCTGCAAGGCTTTTGATTGGGTAAAATGGCTTTATCTTAGAATGCTTCTCACACATTTAGGCTTCCCCCTCTCTTTCATTCAATGGATCACGTGCTGTGTTTCTATTATATCTTTCAACATTCTGATCAATGGTCCTACCTCTAATTTATTTCATGCTGAGTGTGGTATCAGACAAGGGTACCCCCTTTCTCCACTCCTATTTCTGCTCGTTATGGAAGGACTAAGCAGATTGATGTTATAGAAAAGAAGAGGAGGGTGCATATAGGGCCTCAAGATAACAAACAGGTGTACAATCTCTCATCTCCTATTTGTAGGTGATGTGCTGATCTTCCTTAAAGGTGGCATTCAAGATTTATCTACATTCTATGATCTCATGCTACTTTTTAGTGCTGCCAATGGGATGGAAACTAATACGCTAAAGTCATCCATTACTTTCTATGCATGCTCTCCACAGGAAACTCGATATGCATATCATAAATTCCCATTTCAAAGACACCTATTGGAAGATGGACTTAAATACCTAGGTTTTTGCATCAAATATCATGGTTATAAATAACAAACTGGATCTGGCTTGTGGCCAAGGTAGAAAAAAGACTTACCAACTAGAATCACATATTCTTATCTAGATCAGGGAGATTGGTTCTTATTAAATCCGTATTGGAAGCTACCCCGGTATATTAGATGTCCTTGGCATGGATTCCTCAAGGTATACTATCTCCAATCCAAAAAATTTACTGTAAATTCCTTTGGAATGGTCACAAGGAAGGGAAGCCGTTTGCCTGGGTGGGATGGAGTTGTATTGCACTTCCCAAGAAATGGGGAGGATGGGGACTTAAATACCTTCCATCATTTGCACATGCAGTAGCAGCCAAGATGGGATGGCTCATACTTAATTCCCACAGTCTGTGGACAGAGGTGGTATTATATAAATAGATATGGCTGTTACACATTATGGAATGGATATGACTCCCTTCATGGAACATACAAGGAATTTCGATTATCTAGAGGGTTGTTGTTCACACTCTTCCTACCATCAGGAACGCCCTTATTTGGCGCATTAAAGTAGGCACATCAGTTCGCATTGGTTTGGACCCATGGACTAGTTGTGGTAATATGTATCGCCTTCCTCCTGATCTCGTAAATTTTCTCAAAGACAGGGGAATTGCTACGATTTCTCATATTGCAGACTCGGAGAATTCCACTATATTCATGCAGGCATGGAAATCTGTAGCCTATTTTGGAATACCCGACCAATGGATACAGGATTGGGAGGGATATATCTCTGCATTGATTGAATCACATGTATGTATAACAAATGATGATACACGCTCATTTGGGCACATGTAGTAGGAGCATACTCCCCAAAGGAAGGATGCCCCATCATTCATGCTGCTCACAAGCCACCTGCTTTGGAGGGATGGTGGCGATCTCTTTGGAAGCTTAAGGCTCCCCCTCGAATCCAACTATTTATGTGGAATGTTTTAATGAACAAGACCCCTACTGGAGCAAAATCTGATGAAACAATCCCACTATGGTCCGACTTGGTGTGTCTTATGCCATTAGGCAGAGGAATCGAATGAGCATCTCTTCCTTCTTTGTCCCATTGTTAATCACACATGGAAACAAGTCCTCTCCTCCTTGACTATCACACAATGATGGTTTGGTCAAAATATATTGGAGGCTTGTAACCATTGGTGGGATGGGTCCTCAAATATGAAAAATCGTAATCTCCCATTTATTATATGCTGGTCTATTTGGTTGAATAGGAATAGTATCATCTTCAGCAACAAAGAAATTCGGTGGCCCTTAGTAATTGCTCAGATTTTCAATTCATTTCATAAGGTTCCTAATGATGACCAAACTCCTCCTTTCCGAACAGTGATATCTGAAGCTATTAACCCTAATCAACCTTGGGCCTATTTTGACAGATCCGCTCAAGGACAAGGATGTGGGGTGGGGGGGAATTTTTTTCATTTATCAGATAATCATTTATACCGTATTCAGATGGGATTGGGTGCTAGTATTAATAAATTTGATGAACTCATCACACTCAGACACTTACTACAGTTTGCATTGGCTCATGAATGCAGACACCTACAGATTTTCGAGGACTCCAAAATCATTATAAATTGGTTCAATAACACATCTGCATGCCATGTGCATTCACTAAAGAACATATTGGATGATGCCATGCAATTAAAAACACATTTTGATCATATTTCTTGTCTACACATTTACAGGGAATGCAATCAGGTTGCAGATCAATTATCCAAGGAGACCACAAACTAGCCTAGAGGTCTATGGTTAATTCAAGAACAGCGGGAGGCAGTGTATTTTCAGTACTACAACATGCCATACATCGATCAACTACATCAAAGGGCTGATAGGACCTAATTACAACTATTATACTGCAGTACACATCAGCTATCTATGCCTTATATATTTTGGTATAAATATTTTTACTAAACAATCACTGTATACCCTTTGTGGGTAATTTTTTTGTACATACTTATATTTTGAAGGCTATGGCCTAACTTACAAAATATGCCTTTAGGCATCTACAACATGTTATTTTCCAAATTAACAAAAAATTACGATTTTTCCCTAGGGAAAAAGAGAATGCAAAGCGTGATAAGATGTGAATATTCGGTGATCTATTACAATATCCTCCTAAAACACTAGATTTCAATTGTTCCTTGCATAAAAAAGAAATGATATGCAGATTATGGGTCACGTACTCTTTGTCCTATTACAATATGTGTGACTAAAGGGAGATGGAAAACACAAGTGCGTTAAGAAGGCTTTCATATGCTAGCCCAGGTTTGCCTAAAATATGCAAGGGAAGCAAAGATTATTTGCTTTCTGTAATGACACTTGGTCTTGGTCCCAAAATTATTGACATGAAAAAAATTCCTTTGGTTAGTTAACAAGATTTGTGGATGATAGGCCACTTACTCCTTTACTAATTAAGCTATGCGAGTTGCAAAAACTAGCAAAAT
Source organism: Pinus taeda (assembly GCA_000404065.3). Classification (NCBI taxonomy): domain Eukaryota; kingdom Viridiplantae; phylum Streptophyta; class Pinopsida; order Pinales; family Pinaceae; genus Pinus; species Pinus taeda. The sequence goes on from APFE030993722.1 coordinate 110,553, forward strand.
AGAATGAAAAATATGTGTGGAATTTGGCCTCTTATTCCCCCCCAATTAAGTTATATGAGAATTGCAAATAAAAATAAAGATAATCTAACTACCAAACTAATTGTGATTAGTATAGAAATTAAGTAATCTAAACTGACTGGAAAAAATTTATAGAGGTGAAGGTAATTCACTAAAGGCTGCCAATCACCTGAAAAAAGTGAAATTACACGAAATTTTTAGCTTTCTGGAAACCACACAAGATTAGTGATGCATAGATGCAGCCACATGTATGTCTGAAAAAATCCCCGTGATCGACAAGAAGCTGTGAACTAGCAAGCTTCTTGACCAAAAACAAGTCCAAAAGGTCCGGCAAAATTTCCAAAGAGATGTTGAATGCCTTGTAAGTTGATTATGCCTTGAGATGTTGAATGCCTTATAATAAGGTCCTATAAACACAACCGTTTAGATTAAAGAAAATAAACTATTGGAGTCACCAAACTTGTTGTAGTGTTTTTGTAGCAATGGTGTACCAAAAGACACCTTCTTAACAGTAGGTTGTTCCCTGCAAAGAAAAACAAGCAGTTTGGTTGTTGTCAATGGATAAGCATGAATAAACAAAGTATTCCAAATGGTGGAGACAATAAATACACAAACATAAACTAAAACAAAGAAATGAACACACAAGTAAGGCTTAATGAAACAAACAAGTCAACATAATTATGGAAAATAGTTCCCTTTATTGATTGTTGGTGGTAGGAAATGAATACAAATAGTAGAATACTAAACACTTGAAGATAATTCTTTGAGCAATGGTGCTAAAAAATCCTCACCAAGGAGGTTCTTGTTTTCACTCTCTTTGCAATCTTCTCCTTTCTATCCAAGAAGTATCAAGACTCTCTCAATGGTGAAATCCTATCTACACTAAAGTGATGGATTGCTAAGAAGCAATTATGCCAACACGATAGTGCTCTGGTTTTTCTGCTTCAACAACGAAATGAAGGTTTGTTTTGATAGCAATTTGGCCAGCATAACATTGTCTCCTCTCTTGGTTCTCCCATGGTCTGTTTATATAGAAATTTTTGAATCCATCTTCCCTTTCTTGGTTCATGAATGATAATGACTTATGAACAATGTAAATTTTGAAATGGGAACTATAAACTCAAAATGGGAACTCTAGCAAAAAAAGCATGAAAAACGGTGCTAAAAATGAAAAGTGTTGATGTTGGAATAACACTTTTTTTAGGGTAAATTTTCAACATGTTTTAAAAATGGCGGTGAAAACCAATTTTTTGTGTAAAAATTGTCCAAAAAACACCCTCAAAATGAAAAGTGTTGATGTTCGAATAACATTTTCGTTTTTCAAGGGTAAATTTTGTGTAAAAAGCACCCTCAAAACGAAAAGTGTTGACGCTAGAATAACCTTTTTTTTTCAAGTGCAAATTTTCAACATTTCGAAAATAATGGCGTAAAAGATTTTATCATGACTCTGAAAAACATTAAAAAAAAAAAAAGTTTACAAAAATAACAAA
>APFE030993722.1:113834-220061 GCA_000404065.3 Pinus taeda
TTCCAAATTCTTTTATGATTTACAGATAATTTTTTTAAGTAATCAACATTTAAAAAAAAGAAAAATAAACAATTTGGAAATTCGTTAAGTAATCATGATTTCAAAAAAAAGTTGGACATAATAAATTTTAGAGTGTGAAAAATAAGTCGTCTAAGAAAAAATTTACACTGCATCAACGAGTTTCAAAATCAACATGAAAATCACTAACATTTAAAAACAAATATTTATATTTGATACATAAGAAAATTTAAAGTGTCGAAAATATGCTTCGAAAAAAAAAGTGTAATCTGCATCACCACTTTTCAAAATTGGGTCAGTTTTTTGCTACCTCTACGAAATAGGTAATCGTATAAGTTATTTAAAGTGTCAAAAATATGCTCTAAGAAAAAGAAGTGTATTCTGCATCACCACTTTTCAAAATTGGGTCACTTTTTTGCTACCTCTACGAAATGGGTAATCGTATCAGTTCCCGTTTCAAAGTTTACATTGTTTATGAGTAGGATAAGCTAATTCCATTGAGGGCTGCATATCTTTAGGGCAACTTGAATTCAGTTGTCCTTGACTAAAATCCTATCAGGGAATCGTCTTCCAAGTGTGGGAAGTGGCGCCAAATTATTGAGTCAGCCATTCCTTTGACCACACGACTTTCGAAGAAAAAGTCCCGCCGACATTAATTTTTTAATTCCATATACTTTGGAGCTTAGAAGAAATTAAAGTTTTTAATCTTTATAATGTCTTTAGCTAGAAAACCTTCACTTGTGGATTCTATTGGACGAATTTGGGCATCTTTTGGATTGTATAAATATGTGTACGACTTTCTAGTGTTAACAATGACTGAATGGATTAAATAAAAATTAGCTATTGCATATCTAGGTGAGCAGCAGCGGGAGCGCGTGAGACCTAGGCGAACAACAGCGACAATGTCGGCGTTCCTCGGCTTCGGCCTTGAGGCCTGCCCGATTTGGGCCTTGGCCGCTGCCATGGCCCAACCAGACCCTTCCCAGGGGGACTCTGAGAAAGCCTTCTCAGATATGGTAAAGTCCCTTCCCCCTCCTCGACCCAAACCTGCAACTTCAAAATTTGTCAAGAAACTAGATATTCTCTAGGAAGTCCAGCTGCCTCCAACCCTTCCTCGTATGGCAGCATTATCTCTAGCCGAAAAAGGACTCATAGGACAATTCACGGGTTTATGGCCCTCGCCAAGAACAGTACAAAGATGGGTAGAGCGAAACTGGTTGGATAAAATCCCAGGGAAAATCTCAATACGCTTCTGTGGCAAAGGTTATTACACCTTTCAATTCGAATCCAAAGCAGATAAGGATCTTATATTCAGAAATGGTCCCTACTTCATGGATTCCCGAGGGCTTTATCTTAACAAGTGGACTCCTGACTTTGATCCAGAACTGGACATCCCCAATGCAGTCCCAGTATGGGTCCGTCTTCCTCATCTGCCCTTACATTATTGGGGAGATGACTCGGTCAAAGCAATTGGGAACGCGGTTGGGAAATACATCGACAGAAGCGAACCTAAGGACAACATGCCGGCATGTGCAAGGATATGCGTGGAAGTGGATCTAGGAAAAGGATTGCCGGAAGCGATCAAGCTCAAGGTGGACGATTGGAGCTACATACAACAGCTGGACTACGAGCAGATTCCCTTCAAATGCAAGGTATGTCATGAATATGGGCACTTTGCCAATAGGTGTACTATGGTAACTAATCTTGAAACTGAAGATCAAGGAGGGCAATGGGAGACTGTAAAAAAAAAGAAAGCAACTCCTCCAGCTAAACCTGATTCATCTCCTGATATTCCTGGCTCCTCTTCCAAGCGCCCCCCTTCTCCCTCATCTAACCCTTCGAGCCCATCCCAGGATCTGCCTATCCCATCATCCTCCAACCCTTTCCTGATTCTTGCATCAGAAGACCCTCTGACTGATCAGCCCCCATTAGATCTGCCAGACCCTCCCCTGATTTCTTCGATCCTCTCTCAACCTTCCATAGAGGCCCCTCCCCCCAGATCCACCAGAAGTTCCACAAAATAAATTGGTACATCAAGCGATCTCCACAAGAAGCCTGGCCCAGGGAGGAAATCAGCTAAGCAACACCGAGAAGAAAGCACCCAAAAGGACATAGCCCTTGGATTCCAAACTCCTATGGAATCCTTCATAACAGGACATCAGGAAAAGGAAACAGCAGGGAAAGACATCGAGAGGCGAGCACCTCCCTGCTCGAACGCCCCATGATGAAAATCCTCTCCTGGAATAGCAGGGGCCTGGGGAACCCCTCCAAAATAACTGCCCTAAGAGACCTTCTTTATAATGAAAGACCTGAAATCCTGTTGATACAAGAGACCAAGCAAAACCAATATGCAATGCAGAAAATCATAGACGCCCAAAGGCAATTCTCAGGCGTCATTAGCAGCTCCAGAGGAGCATCAGGAGGAATAGTAACCATGTGGAACAGTCAACAATGGGACTGCGATTCAACCATACTCAATCAAAATTGGATAAGGACCAATCTGAACAGCAAAGATGAGAACTGTGAACTCATCATATATAATGTCTACATACCCAACCATTACAGAGAAAAGGAGCTGTGCTGGAAAGAATTAAAAGAAAGCATAGACAGTGAACAAACTTCCAACATCATAATAGCTGGAGATTTCAATTTAATCCTCCATGCGAATGAAAAAAGAGGAGGCAACTTCATGCACGATCCCTTCAGAAGTTAGCTGGAGGAAATAATGCAAGAGCATGAAATGGTGGACATCATCCCAAAAAACCGAAAATACACATGGAGAAATCGAAGGCTGGGAGCAGGCAACATTATGGAACGTTTGGACAGATTTTTGGTCAATATCTCCCTTCTCTCTTCCTTTGCAGCTGGACACACCAATATTCTCAGTTCCTCTGCTTCTGATCACTACCCCATTCTCCTCACGATGGAACCCCATCTCCAGCTGGGGCCAATCCCATTCAAATACAACCCGCTATGGAGATACAACTCTTCAGCTGGGGCAATTATAGAGGCTACCTGGAAACAACACGTTGAGGGATCTCCCAATCATATTTGGGAAACAAAAATTAGGAGCATAAGAAGAGCGCTCAAAGATTGGGCAAAAACCAGCTATCAGGAGCCAGAAAAAAATAAAATAAAATAAAGAAAGACTTGGAGGAAGTCCAGAACCAAATAGAAGACCAAGGAATCTCCCAGCAACTCAAAAATAAGGAATGGGAAATTCAGGGACAGCTCATGCACATCAGTAGAGAAGAAGAGATAAAATGGAGGATTAAATCTCGATAGTTATGGCTGAAAGAAGGAGATAAAAATACAACATACTTCCACAAGCAAGCTACAACAAGAAAGACAAGGAACAATGTAAGAGCTATCACTGATAGTGAAGGCAATCATTACAATAATCAAGAAGATATCAAGAGGGCAGCCTCCTCCCATTTCAGGAGCCTTCTTACTGAAGCCCAAGAAGAAGTAGATTATTCAGAGTTGCTACAACATCTTCCCAAAGGCATAATTCAGGAAATAAATGAAACTCTAAATCGAGACATCGAAGAGGAAGAGATTAGAAAAGCAATCTGGACCTTGTAGCCGGACAAATCACCTGGGCCAGATGGATTCCCCATGAACTTTTACAGGGATTATTGGTAGCTGATAAAAAAGGACCTTGCAAAAATGCTAAGAGGAATACAAAGGAAAGGGAAAATGGGAGGCTTTACCAATTCTACCTTCCTTGCTCTCATTCCCAAAGAAAATTGACCCACCTCATTCTCCAGGTTTCGGCCAATATCTTTGTGCAACTCTTCATACAAGATCTTCACGAAAATCATAGCCACGAGACTCCAGCCCCTCCTCCCATCTTTGATATCTGAAAATCAAGGTGGCTTTCTGTCCAATAGGCAAATTCATGACACCATTACCTTGGTCCAAGAAGCCATCCACTCCAGCACTTCAAGACAAGAGAAAGGATTTGTGCTCAAACTCGACTTGGCTAACGCTTTCGACCGAGCAAGGCACTCCTTTTTGTTTGCTGTTTTGAAAAAAATGGGCTTTAATTCTTCTTTCATCAACATCATAGCTGCTTGTATATCTGGACCATGGATATCACCCTTGATTAATGGTCGCCCCTGTGAAGCCTTCCAATCCTCTAGAGGACTAAGGCAAGGTTGCCCTCTATCTCCCTACCTTTTTATTCTTATGGCAAAATCCTTCAGCAAAGCCTTGGACCATAATCAAAGAGTCGGCCTCATAACAAACATTAAATTTGGGAATGGAGTAAAGAATATCAACCATTCTCAATTTGCTGATGACACGCTTTTGATTGGAGGAGCCTCTACCACCATAGCAAGGCGCTTCAAAACCCTCCTCGACCAATACATGGACTATTCAGGGGGAGCTGTTAACTTTCACAAAAGCTGTGTATATGGTTGGAACATCTCCAATCAAACAACCCACAACATCGCCAATATCTTTGGAGTCACATACAAAACAAAATGGGATCACTTCTCCTACCTAGGGATGCCGGTGAGTCTAGGACCATTAAAAGCAGAGACATGGAATGAAATAATAGATAAAGTCAAAAGGAAAGTTCAGCAATGGGGAACACATTGGCTCAATCCGGCGGGCAGACTAATTATGCTCAAATAAGGTATAACCTCCCTGCCCCTCTATCGATTCACTCTTTATCAAGCCCCTGCTATTTTTCACCATAAATTGGAAGTTGCCCTTCGAAACTTCCTGTGGCAAGGGGGGAAAAAAGAAAAGAATAGATTCAAACTGGTCAGCTGGAAAAATGTAATCCAATCTCAGGATAGAGGAGGCCTTGGAATAAGAGCTCCTAAAATTCTCAATCTAGCATTTGGGATTAAGATGGCTTGGAGGCTAATCATTGGACCAACAGCATGGTGGAAGCAAGTCATAGAAAGAAAATATCTCAATGGCACAAGACAGAGGCTACTCGAAGATGCATCCCCAATAGGGACTCCTCCAAAATTTGGCATCTATGCAAGAAAGCAGTTTAAATCCTTAGGCAAAACACATCAAAAATCCCTGGAGGAGGGGACAACATCAACTTTGCCACTGATAAGATTATGGGGCTTCAACCACTAAACACTATTGAAGAAGCTCTCCCGATCATCCAATATCTCAATAGCAAAGGCATCCATAGGCTTGGACAAATCTCGAATTGGGACCCAGACTCTCATGCCTGGACGGATTGGGAATTCCCGAATATCCCAGCAACCTTGGAAGCGAGTTTCACTGCCCTCAAAGCTCACCTTCACAATAGAACCCCAACCAAAAAAGATGTAGCTGATGGGCTCCATTGGGATCCCACAGGATCAAGTTACACCATCAAGTCAGGGCATCAACATATCTGCAATAACACATACCAGATACCCATCTGGAATCACTGGAGAATAATCTGGAAATCAGAGGCCATTCCAAAAATAAAATTTTTCACATGGCTGTTATTAAAAGGCAAAGTTCTCACTGCAGAGAATCTAAGCAAGAGAGGGATCAATGGCCCATCCAGATGCCCCAATTGCTGGTCAGCAGAGGAAACAATGTACCACTTATTCATAGACCGCCCCTTCGCCAAAATATGCTGGGTAAAAATGTCATCCTTGGGCAACATAGATTGGCAACCTCAGCAAAACATTGCTGAGACACTGTATGAATGGAAAAAAAGCTGCCCTTGGAAGGAAAAAAGGAGCAGGCTTGTGAAAAGAATCTGGGACTCTATTCCTCACTCCCTATTATGGAGAATTTGGTTATCCAGGAATAAGAAAATCTTCCAAAATAAAGAGCCCAATGTTCGAACTACATGCAGTAAAGCACACATCTTGGCTCAGGAGGCAATAGCAGCCAAACACAAGGGGAAAATTCAAGCAAAGGATTACACAGTGGAGGAAAGAACTGTCATTAGCTACATCCTGGAAAGACCAGGACAAAATCAGGGGAACCAAAAGAACGACAGATTCCAGCACACTCAAACAAAGGATTGGGAAATTAGGCTCTCAGCTCAAGAATTTAAGAGGTGGACACAGAGCAACAATTGCACAACACTTCATTTTGACGGGGCTTCTAAATCGAACCCAGGCCAAGCAGGAGCGGGAGGAGTAATTGTGAACGAAGCAGGGGACAACATTTGCAGTTATGAATGGAGTCTTGGAGAAAAAACTAATAATAATGCAGAGGCACTTGCTTTATACCAAGGACTACTTAAACTAAAGAATCTGGGCATTAAAAGGGCCATAGTTTTCGGGGACTCTGCAATTATAATCCGTTTAATGACCCATAAACAGAGCTCTCTCAACTGCAACCTTCAACAGCACATAGATCGCATCAAGCTCTTCCTCAAAAATTTTGACGACATCCGGTTTTACCATGTCCTTCGAATCCTAAACAAACAGGCTGATATAAGAGCGAATAACGCTTGTGGAAGAACGACAAGAGCGCTAAGGTGCAACGCAATCGACAGCTTCCACCCCATACCATGAAGAAAAATCAAAATTGCAACATCCTGGAGTGCTTGGTCAAACAAGCGTGCGAAGGACGCCTGAGGAGTAGGACACTCTACTGCAATCTTAGCACTCCAAAGCAGGTTCACTCGACCCCATGCAGTAGTAATCACTCGAGCATAAGCAACAGTAATCAAATCAACGCCGACACTTACAGAAATGAATCAGCGATGAAGGATTTTGTGAAGGATTTGGTTCAGGCCAGTATCCTTCTCGTGAGCCAGGACTTTTCTTGGGAACTTGATCTTAGCCCACCTCAGCCTACAAAACTGACTCTCTGCTCCCATTTCAATACTCACCAGCTTTTACTTGGTGACAAAGGCATTGTGAAGAAGTCCCTTTTGGAAACGAGCGAGGCTACTCAGAGCGACCTGAAGAATCTTCCCTCATATCAGCGAGGCTCCACTCTGGTATCGCTCCTTCAATTCCTGCATTGCTTTAATCTAATCAGTTTCTTTGTGTCTACCAGGATTTCTAAAGATCGAGCTAGTGAGGTTGCTCCTTTAGCCAACCTCTCTGTTCTTCCATTTTTTTCGCCTTTACAGCACCTCCCCTCAAGCCTCACTACCTCCTCCTCGAACTCCCTCTGCTGTCTCTCCTCCCCCAGTTCCCGTTTCTTCACTTCCCTCTTCTCGATCACTCTCCGCTGGTTCTACTCACTCAACACCCGTTCCCCAAATAGGACTGAAAGGATAACTGCGGGCTATTACCACTCTCCCGCCCGTTACAAAATCCTATTTGACTTTGACATCACACCTCAAAACGCTCTAAATCTTTTTACCTAACGCGCTCCTGTCTTTCGCATCTTCACCTACTGCACCTGCTCTCCAAATATGGCGCATAGCGAGGATTGTCTGCACTATGCAGACCTGCAGCCAGAACTTGAGGAAATAAGGACACAACAGACTGTCCTAGATGAGAAGCAAAAACTCCTGGAAGCAAGATTGGAAGAACATGATCGACGTCTTGAAGAGCAGAACCGAAGGCTCTATGAACAAGGCCATCTCATGAATGAGAAATATAAGGCGGAGATACAACTGTTTATGCACAGAGCTTCATCCCTACAAGAGCAGTTTAGGTAGCTTTCCAATCGCTGCGCTCACGCAGAGGAATCCATCTCCATTCTCAATTATATGATGGATAAGAGAATTGCAGTTGCCACCAGCTCTTCTAGCGTCAAGCAGGAAGCAAGAGAGGATCAGCCAGAGGAATCTACAGTGAGACACATCCAACATATAATGATAGATTAAATGTATTGTAAATGCATCTTTTTGCTATTTTCTTTTATAAGAAGCTATAGTAGCACAGTACTAGGCAGTAGTAAAAGTAGCAAAGCAAGGATCAAGGAGGTAGTTTCGTTTTGTAAACCCCTTGATCAAGACAAACAATGGCATATCATGTACCAGAGGAGACTGAACTCCTGGAATTTTTTCAGAATCTAATATAGCAACCGAACTTAAAAAAAAAAAAAACAATGACTGAATGGATTATGACTAGGAGGAACCCCTCCTGGTATATTAGTTGAATTTGCAACAACATATTGTGGATGAGCTAGTTACTGAAACGAGGGACCAGGCTACTGAGGAGCTTGAGACTCGGACACCATGCAAACCTATGAGGTGCTAGGTGTAGTGGGAACATGAGGAGAGCCATAATATGCCCCAAGTAACAAGATATCTTTATAAACTCTGGGACTAATCTCAGTAAGAAAAGGTAATGTATTATTTCCAACCATTAAGGAAATGACATTCTTAGGATGAACGTGAAGCTTAGGATCATAGTACATCAACTGATCAATAGTGATTATCTTCACAATATGGTGGGAGCTCATGGTACAATAGACGAAGGAAGGTACAACCTTCATGGAATACATGAAACTATGCCCTAGCAAGAGGTTATAGTCTAAAGGGGTATCCATAACCTCAACATCAATTAAGATTTTCTTGTTGGCTAACTAGATAGGGAGATTTTGGTACGTTCCTACAAGTTGTAAGGGAAAAACATCATACGCTATAAGGGTGATCATAGATGATTGGAGTTTATGTTACTCAAGTTGTTTCTAGAGTTGGGAGGACATCCCTTCATCAATGATACATCTCTAAACAACGGCGTTCTTAATGGAGACTGGGATATGGAAAGCAATAGATGGGGGTAGCCAAGGAGTATCTACTTTATCAACATTAAAGACAATCATGCAATCATCTAAAGGATCCACAATGCCTAAAGCAGAGAGTAGAGCCTTACGTTATAAAGGACATGTACAATGCTATAATGTCAGGCGACCCGAGAGTTTGTAGTGTTTCAACATAATGGTTCATTGGTGATTGTAGTGCTATTTTAATCAATCCTAATTGACCAAGATTGCAACCATTTAATTGTCAACCCAAGGTAGGTATGTTATTTCAATGGAGTTCGCACTATCTGTGTTGATACACTACAACCAAGAGTGAAAATAGAAAACAATAAAGAATGCCATTGAATTAATTGCAGAAACTAATCATTCATGCAAAAAATTAAAAACACTCTACAGAAATGGAATCACACTTCACATTTACTGGAGCAAAGGCGCGCCACACACTGTACTGATAACTACACCAGCTGGTAAACTATCATACTGCTAAACAAATTTGTGTAACAACATATCATAAATATGGAATTGAAGCATATAGATTCTACAAACTATACAATGACAACAAAAAGCCATACAAATAATAATATAAAGGAACCAGAATGTGCATGTACTCTACCACTACAGTTCCTACTAAAGAGGAGGGCCCTTCCTCCCTAGTAGGGGCGTAGGAATAAACACGAGATTAGTTAAGAATTCAACTTGGAAACAACAATAACATCATCACAGTGTCTTTGATATTAAGAATAGTTAAAAGTTACAAGATCAAAATAACAATACTCTTTATGCCGTCCCTTGTGCACGAGAGATTAAGTTTCTCTTATAGAAATTACATACCCAAAAATTAGGAATAGATCAGTCATGAGAATCTCACGATTCTCATGCTGATCATAAAGTAGAAATTGTTATAACCAGTTCTTAAATAGGAATTCTATTCAAATACATCGATTAAAATCATAACTGCTTGGATATGCTATTTTCTAAATAGACAATTCGTTACTCCCAATAGCTGTTGTGTGGAATAATACCCACGGCTTTGAAAACTATGGTGTAATAGCACCCTGCGGCAAAGTAACGGTTTGGGATGTAACAACAACACTGGATAACGACACCCGGGGTGTAACAACTATAATCTGTAATAGCAACACGGTGTAACAACAATGTCCGTAACAACATCGTGGTGTAACAACAAGATCTGTACTAACACATAGAGTGTAACAACAATCTGTTTCATCCTGCTCTTAGACCGATCGACACGATTGTTCATTCCATAACCTTGTTCTTACGGACAACAGCTGAAAAAGAGGAAAGGATCCAAAAGACTTCTCCAATGCTACCCTAGTTAGCCATAAAAAGGAATATTGCATCATTATATCTAGTAAAAATGGAAAAATAACATGATGGAAAAATATGTTGTTCACAATAAAGAAAAAGGTGATTAACATTCAAAGTTCTGTTGTTTCGGAGGGAAAATGGTGAAAATTGGGGAAATAAAGTATAGGAAATAGGTACAAAAACTACACCCAACATCTCCCCCCAACTGAAGCAATTGCATGTCCTCATGCAAAACCTTAGTTGCCCCTGTTATACCTCTGATGCAATTCTATAAAATTATAAGCACTAGTAGTGTCTTCATCAACAAACCTATATCCCTGAGTAATCATTAGCTGTCGGGGCCATGACTCTTCTTCATAATCACACAAGTGATAATGCGACTGGTACTCCTCCATCGGTAACCAAATTAGAGGATATCTAGACCTAAGCCCAATCCAGAAGGCTCCCAGTGTTTTCACCACCCGGGCATATTCTGGTACTCGTGTAACAATAGCCACAAAATTCTGGAACCCGAAAGGATCCCCTTCTTGTAATCCAACACTATTGGCTTATGTGCATTTAAGTTACCCTGTTAGTGCTAGACTTTTCATTTGTGCATAAAGATTAAGTAAAAATCCCACAATCCTCTTTTTATAAGTGGCTAAATGTTCCCTAACTTCCAGGGTACTTAGGAACAATTTGAACTCACGTCTCAATTCAAAAACTATTCCCAGTTCTTCCCTAATCCACAATGCTGCTCTTTCCTCATTAGTTTTAGTCGACCTCATGGCCAAGTGCCATTCGATTTGATTCCTCATAAAATAAATGAAGGCTCACAACTACAAATCCCCCATATAAGAGAAAATAGTTGCCACCATCTTTGTATTGACATATTCACATATCATATTATGTAAAAACAACTCACAAAGTAAGCTTTGTTCATCAAAGTCACAAGCACAAAAAACTTCTAGAAAAGTGTAGGTAGAAGAACCCAGATATGGTCTGTTTTCAAAAACTTCTTTTAATTGAAACAAAAAATATCGCTCCCATAGGAACACTGGATATGATGGAGAAGGTCTCCTGCAGCTTAACATGTTCAAGGCAATCTCACTAAGCTTTGTCTTATCGTTTTTTAGGCCCAGAACCCACCGTTGTAACAACTTCATTTCTTCCTCTTTATTCTTTATTCCTCTGCTCTTCCCATTCTCTCACCCATTCTTTCTTTAACCACTTCTCCTAGACTGAATTCATCATTTTTTGATGTGCCTTGAGCGAGATTGTTCCCTCTTGTTCCATTTTTGTAATTTTCGTATCAACAAAATTATTTCTGAACACCATCGGTCACCAGGACCTAGTGTTCTCTCACATGCACTAACAACTAAAGGTGTAACAACTTCCCAAGGGTGGAGCCGCTCCATTTCGACTGCTGGTTCTTGTGTAATAGCAACGTCATCAATGTGTTGTTGTGTAACAACTTCTTTTTCTCCTTGGTTAGCTTCCGCTTCCGTTGCTGCTTCTTGTGTAACAATAGTGTCATCCATAGGCTCTTGAGTATCATTTTCCCCTTGGTTAGCTTATGCTTCCACCATTGGTTCTTGTGTAACAACAATGTCATCCATAGGTTCTTATATATCAGCTTCTTGTTTTTCCCCTTGGTTAGCTTTTGATTCCACTGTTGGTTCTTGTGTGACGACAGTGTCATCCAAAGGTTCTTGGGTCTGAGCTTCTTCTTTTTCCCTTTGGTTAGCTTCTGCTTCCACTGTTGGTTCTTGTGTAACAACAGTGTCATCCAAAGGTTCCTGTGTATTAGCTTCCAAGTTACTTTCTGTGGGATGCTCCATTTCAACTACTGGTTCTTGTTTACCAACAACGTCTTCAATGGGTTCTTGTGCGTTAGCTTCCCAGAAATTAGTTTGTGTGGTGTCCACTGCATAGACTCTATACCCTGCTACTACTAGTTCTTTAGCACAGGCCATGCACACAAAACCAGAAACATTTTCTTCCCTGGCCTTATTTATAGCCTCAACCAAAGTATCTAACCCCGAATCCCTTGCTTCTACCTTGTCCTCTACTAACTTTTGTCTTAACTTTTCATTTTCTATTTTTGAACTTTCAATTTTACGCAACAAGGATTGGGCCTCATTCTTACCTAGTGAGGGAGGTTCCTCCGGCCGAGCCTACTCTTCATCTTCCTACCTTGTCTCCTCCTTGTTCTTCTTAGATGTTTATGGGTACTTTGGGTGCCTACTAACCCTTACTCTCTACTTCAACCACTTATCACCTATTGGATTTTCAATTGGTCTCTTTCCAGCCCTTACTTTCGAGGGCTGGGGCTGCTCCTTGGTTTCAGCCAGAGATTCCTCAGAAGTCCTAGCTCGCTTCCTTTGGGTAGTCCTATCCTTCTACGTCATGAATTCATCCTAGCTCTTGCCCTGGTGACTTAGGGCATATAATACAATTATCTTTATGAGGTCGTGGTTTGTGATGCAGTTCTCTGGGACTGCAACGACCTTCATAGTCACAACCATATGCCTGATATTCTTGAGCAGAAAATACAAGAGGTTTCCTCGGTTTGATTCCCCTTCAAATTCTTAGCGAAATCCATACAAATTACTCCATCTGATCCCTCCAACCTTTGGAAAAACTCAAACCAACCTGCATCCTTGAAAATTTGGCATCCTTCAGGATAGTTTTCCAATGCCTCGATTGATCCTGGTTCATGTCGAATTACCACCCCACCTGTTGCTACATTCTTACAACGTTGTTCTCCTCTCTTCTTCTCTTTGACAAATTCAAAAGTAATCGACACAATGCTCAGTTGTTCTGGCTCTGCAACCTATTCTCTTTTGCTTCTGTTGAGAGTTCTGAATGAGGATGCAACACTTCAACAATGGTAATGGTAGGGTGACCCAGTTAGGTTAAAGGCAGGATTCCAAATCAAGGATTGTACCGCGCAATATCATTTCCTCATTAATGCTAAATTATGGAAGGTTTGGTTTGAGCTACAATTTCCTTTTCGGCATGATCAATCATTAAATGATAATGATTGCAAGATCATCATACTTTAGTTTTGGTTTAAATGCTCACAAGTTATGCACAGGTCATGTCATGATGTAATTCATCCTCCCCCCAACTTAAGTGTGACGATCATCCTTGACTGTCAAAAGGATATCACATTAAATTTCCATAATTACTAAATAAAAGAGGACAACAATATTACCATTTCATGACGTACCTGGTATGGCGTAGAGAGAAGACATTATGACGAGGTGCGCGAAATTAATTCCAGCAGTCATGGCAATTGCTCTTGAGTCATGGTGATGCATGCTGTATATCACAATAGATAATTTACATGGATCATTTTTTAGAAGTCGTCGGCTGTTACAGATGTAATAACAAAGACGACTCGCATATTTATTTTTAGAAATGTACTATTAGTTTCCACAAAAAACAAAAACAAAGAACTAAAAGTAGTCGTGTAACAACATTATTGTAAGATATGCCTGAAATGAAAAATGTTGTTTCAATAAAAGTGTGTAACAGCTACCACAGAGTGGTTTTGAACCGTCACAAAAATTGTCTGTCTGTGCCCGAAAAGAGTTTTTCACAACCCTATCATTTTCATTATACCTATACATATACATCTACATATAGATCTACATATATATATATATATATATATATATATATATATATATATATATATATAATATATATTATATATATATATATATATATATATATATATATATTATATATATATATATATATTAGTAGGTGTAATAGCTGCCAATAGAGGTTGGTTTTCAGCTGTTACACTTATTGAAAAATTAGAATTTTGATAGCATAGGGGGGTTTTCCCCTTCTCCTATAACATGAATGTCTGAATTCGTGACAATGTTAACAAATGAATCCCTTGAAGCAGGGTTATGATATAACCGAAGATGGTGCCCATTAGCAAGTAATGGTGTCCTCGCATTGTCAATAGTAACCAAATTCACAGTACCATTGTCAAAGACTGCATCTATCTGATAGGGACTTAACCATATGGTTCAGGGCTTCCCCTTGAAGTCCTTGAATCTCGAATCGTATAAGAGAGCCCAATCTTCTTTCTGAAATTTCTTCTTTTTAATAAACCTGTCATGCCACTTAGCTCTCTACTGCTATATAATCTCTGTTTATTGGATAACAACTAGTCGTTTCTCCTCCAATTCATTGAGCTGGTTCAACCTTTTCTTTTGTGTTGTAGCTAGATCCAGATTTACCTGCAATGTTGTTCTCAATGTCTTGATTTCGAACTCGATAGGGAATAAGGGATTTTTACCATACACAAGTTCATATGGTGAGAATCCCGTAGTATTCCTCCATGTGGAACTATATGCCCACAACACTTCTAGAAGTTTATCACCCCAACTACTTTGGTGACTAGCCACAGTCTTAGTAAGAATCCCCTCAATGACTTTGTTGGTGCTTTCCACTTGGCCATTTGCTTGTGGGTGATAAGATGATGTGATCCTATGATGGATTTTATATTTTTCAACCAACTTTTGGATCAAGTGAGATGTAAATTGGGGCCCTCCATTTGTCACTATCTCCCTGTGTATCCCAAAAAGGACAAAGATGTCTTCAGACAAGAAGTTTGAAACAACCTGCACAGTGGCTCTGGTTAGTGCTTTTGCCTCAACCCATTTTGTGACATAGTCGGTGCAGACCAAGATGTAGGACTTTTGTCTAGATGAAGTATTAATTGGTCCCACAAAATCCAAGGCCCATTTCTCAAATGATTCTAAGACTATTTGAGGCTGTAAGGACATTTCATCTGATTATAGCGGTTGACCCATCCTCTGGTAGCTATCACACCCTTTCACGAACTTCTTAGCATCCTGAAATATTGTCGGCCAATAATATATTGTCAAGAGGACTTTGTATCATGTCCGCTTGTCCACGAAGTGCCCTCCACAAGGTTCCTTGTGACAATCATTAAGGATGTCAAATATCTCATCTTCCCTAACACAACGTCTGATCTGAAAATCTGGTCCAGTGTGATAGAGATTCCCCTCTATTCAGGAGTAAGTAGCACTATGCTGTATGATTTTTCTCTTTTACTTGGAGGATAAATATTGTGGAAAATTTCCTGCAACAAGATAATTGGCTATATCTGCATAACATGGGGAGTAAGTAGAAATAGAAAAGAGATACTCATCAGGAAAATAATGCTCAGTAGGAATGCAATTGTCATCAATATTTAACCTAGAAAGAAAATCAGCTACTACATTATATTTTCCAGGTTTATCTAAGATTGTGATATCAAACTCCTATAACAACAATAACCAGCATGTAATTCCACCATTGGTAATTGGCTTATTAATTAAAAAATGAATGGAAGAGTGGTTAGTGTGTAAAAATACTTGATACCTGGTAATATAATGTCAAAACTTGTTGATGGCATGCACTACTGCTAGGAATTCTTTCTCAGTCATTGTGTAGTTAGGTTCAACCATAGTCAAATTCTTGATTATGTGATAAATAACGTAAGGTTTCCTATCCTCTAGCTGGCCCAAAAAAACACCTACAACAATATCATATGCATCTGTAGCTATGTGAAATGACAGTTCCCAATTAGGTCCACATAAAACAAGAGCTGCTAATACACAACATTTCAGCTTCAAAAAGGCCTGCTCACATTTTCCTGTCCACACAAATTCCACATATTTCATAAGTAAGGAGAACAAAGGCGATGCAATTTTTGAAAAATTCTCCACAAACCTTCTGTAATACCTTGCATGTCCCAAGAAACTATGTACCTATTTTTGCGTCTTGGGGGTTGGAATTTTCAGAAATACCTTTATTTTAGCAGGGTCTACCTTGATCCCATTAGCAGAAAAGAAGTGTCCCAACATGATCCCTTCAGTCATCATCATGTGACATTTTTCGGTGCTCAAAGAAACAATATTCTATATACAATGTTCCAACACTTTTTCTAAATTAGCTAATGTTGTTTCAAAAGCATCACCATAAGGTGTAATGTCGTCCATGAAGATTTCAATGCAGTCATTCAACAAATCAGAAAAAATTCCCAGTATTGCCCTCTGAAAAGTTGCTTGCGCATTGCAAAGTCCAAAAGGGAGTAATCTGTATGCAAAAGTTCCCCAATGGCAAATAAAGGTTGTTTTATCGTGATCCCATAGGGATAATTGTATCTCGTTGTATTCATTAAACCCATCTAAAATTGAAAAAAACTTTTTCCCAGAAAGGGTGTTAAGGACCTGATCTAGAAATGGTTAAGGAAAATGGTCCTTTCGAATGGATTTACTGAGTTCTCTGTAATTCATACAGACTCTCCACTTGCCATTATTCTTAGGGATAATGACAAGCCGAGACACCCATTGACTGTCAGATATCGAATAAATGAAGTTAGCATTTAGGAGTTTTTGTAATTCTTCTTTCACTACCTCCTTTAGTGTAGGGTTCATGTGGCGCTGCAGTTGTCTAATTGGTTTGCAACCATGTTTCAAATAAGTGTGGTGAGTGCATAGGTTGGGATGAATCCCTTTCATATCCGTGTAGTCCCATGCAAATTCCTTTTCGTATTTCTATAATAGCTGTAACAAAATTTTATTTTGCTCAGCAGTCAGGTTGGGATTAATATTCAAATAATTTCCTGTTCTATTTCAACTAGACTATTGTTAGTATGCGAAGTGGTTCTCATTTGTTCAAAGTTTACATCATCTACCTCATCTTCCTCCCTTGAATTTTCAATAGAAGCGACAAAAAGTGAGTTGCTAATAAATCCATTAATGATATGATCTTCTGTCTCATCCTTGAAATACTGGGCTTTTCCAAGAGTGAGGAGCGATATGGAAATATTTGATTCGGGTTCAAATTCATCCCATTAGGGATTGTTCAAATCCATATTTGGTTTTCGTAGGGGGTAAAGGTTAAGGTTCTTTGTAGCCTGGCCATTTGAAACCATCATAGGTCTGGATCTTCACCCTATAAATGCATCTACAATGGCTAGCCAGGGTCTCTCTAAAATCAAAGGATGTCCTCCAGGTTGGATTTGGTTTGCAAGATAAGAAAGTCAGCGAAATACCTCCAGGAAGATATTGTGATTACTATGTCTTCTAATACACCCTCAGGTTTAACACGAGACCTATCTGCTAATTCAATTATGGTAGGCATATGTCTAAGTCCATGTAGCCCCAGGGTGGTAAAGAGGTCCTTTGTCATTACATTAATGGCCGCCCCAAGATCAATCAATGTATTAGTTA
Organism: Pinus taeda; assembly: GCA_000404065.3. NCBI lineage: Eukaryota > Viridiplantae > Streptophyta > Pinopsida > Pinales > Pinaceae > Pinus > Pinus taeda. The sequence continues at coordinate 131,081 of APFE030993722.1, forward strand.
TGGGCTAGCCATCAATATAAACAGTAACCGTAGGGTTCCTTGGATAATTATACTTGGTTAAAAGAGGTTGAGCAGTCATTAATTTAGACAATTTACGCATCATGTGTATGGTAGTAGGGTCCTTAGGCTTCCTTCTAGGTTCCTTAATTCACATGTCTCGTACTGTTTTGGCATAAATACGTATTTCTTTAAGAGCTTGCAGCAGAGGAATCCGTACATTTGCAACTCCCTAAGAAAATCGGATTCGGGTTGTGAGGTCATTCCAGTCTCAATTAATCTATGAGGATACAGAGGATCCTGAGTCATAACAGCCAAATTGGCTGCTACAGGTGTATCAACCTTAATTAAGTTGGGTGTTACAGGAGTAACAGTTCTTCTCGGGTTGGTTGTTACAGGTGTAATAGTCTACTCTGTATTGGCTGTTACAGGTGTAACAACCACCTCAATATGTACTGTACCTTCTCTTGAAGGCTCACATTACTCCTCAATGATGATAGGGGAGCAATTTGGTTTAATCATCTTACCCAACTGTAGTTGAATTCATTAAGTTCGACAAGAGTGATAAGGTAAGTGTAGAAGGTAGTCAGAACCTCTATGCTCTGGGATGTTTTATTATTTGGGTTAGGGTTAGGTTCCATAGGTAATTGGGGTCACACAGGCGATGTAAGAATAAGAGTTTGGAAAGGGGGAAACTGTAGTTGTTGTTGCATTGGTAATCCAAATGGAATTGTACTTTGGGCATTCCCCCTCCAATTTTGATTCCAAGGATATGGTTGAGATGGAGGATATTGAATAGATGGAGAGGGAGACCACTGGTTCTAGGGCGAAGGAAACTGTGTTGGAGAAGGAGAAGGAGTGGAGTATCTCCATGGATATTTCTGAGTGTTATAAGCATTATTCCATGAATTAAAAGAAGAAAAATCTTGGGACATACCTGGGGGTTGTGGCTGCGATGGTCTCCTAGGCCCGATGAAATAAGAGGACTGAACTTCTTCACTCGAGTCTCTAAGCACTAATTTCAGCCTAGGAAGCTCCAGACATTGACTTGTAGGATGTTTCAACTCACAAATATTGCATAAGTTGATGTTGTTCATTTCATAATCCCTCAAGGGATATTTCTTTCTATATTTTAGACAGAACAAAGCTAAATTTATATCAACTTCCCCTTGTGCCTTCTTGATCTGTGTCATGTTATCTGGGCAGATAAAGTACTGAGGATGTCGGTTTTGAAAATTTCAAATAAATTCCTGATCTCTTCTCTGGTTACTCTTCCACTTGCAGATTTTTGTATTTGGGCATAGGCATCTCAGATTGTGCTTCTCCCCTTCGACAATCCTCTAGAGCATCTTAGATAGAGATTTATTATTTCGGCGAATGGTTCCTGAGATATGTCTTCCTTCCCTAATAGATTCAGGGTATCAAGGTAGTCATCCCTCATTCCCCTTATGAATATGGTCTTCAAGATATCGTGATCTAAATCATTGTGTTTAGATCTCTACAAATTGTAATGAAACTGCTCCACATAGTCCTCGAGGCTCTCATCCTCCTTTTGTGTCATCCTGAATACTTCCTCTCTTAAGTCCCTGGTTCTACAATAATATTGATACTTTGATAAAATGTCTCCTTCATGTCACTCCATGTTCGAATAGAAGTAGAGCCTAACCCCATGAACCATATCAGGTTTGCCCCTTTTAGAGTAGTAGGAAATAATTTTAGTTTCTGAGCATCTGGAACATAGTCATCTCTTTTGCACAAGACATAAAATTCAAACAAGAAGGTGTCAGGATCTTCTACAACCATTCCCTGAAAAGATGGTAGAGATGATAAATGAATGTTTTTCATGGGAGCCTTGCCTTTGATACCCCCAATTGGGAACTCAAACGTGGTGACAGTGGCATTTGTTTTAGTGTTGTTGTTATTTTTGTCCCCCATTGTTAACCTTCTGATCCTTGCTATAACAGGTGTTCTTTAGACTGTTCTTGTGATTGTCTTGTGGGTGAAATTGCTAGCTCAGTTTGCTTCAGGGCTAGCTGTTTCACTGCACTTCCCGAATTTGGATATTGATAAACTAATAAATGCTCTCCTGTTTTAGGCTTATGATGTTCCCCCTCAGTTTCCCCTTGTCCCTTGGCCCTAAGGTTCTGGTTACTAGCTTCCCCCATGCTGCTCCTCAATTGGACGCTTAGTCTTGGGAGTGTTCTCACTAGCTTTAGAATGACATGGTCCTGAGACAAAGGAATTAGAGGCTTCTGTTCTTGTTATGGGAGTAACAATTTTTTGTGGCCCTGTTTTCCTTGCATCCTTCTGAGAACTTGACTGTTCATTTTCTGCCCTTGAGATCAGTTCATGGATAAGTGTTTTCCTTCCCAAATCTACACTCTTCTTTTCCTTTTTACGACCTGTTTTTCCTGTGACTAGTTAGAGTGGGGGGTGTTTTAAGTATTTCTATAATTCCTATAGTTACACACATGGACCTTATTTGTATTGATTCACACCCTAAGTGTCTTAATATCAACAGTGGTGAGCCTGCCCAGGTATGTTAGGGTGATTGTCAAGTTCTTATCTCTCATATTACCACCCACAACTAAAGAGCTTAAGAAAAGCTTTAAGTAAACACCAAAATGCCACACCCTAAGTGCCCTAGTGATCACAATGGTGAACCCGCTCAAGTATGTTAGAGTGATGCGTAGGTTCTTACCTCTCGTCTTACTACCCAACGACTGCGGACTAGGAACACTCTATCATTAAACAAACAACTTGGCTGACTGTATCGTCAACTTCCATCCCCGGTAACGATGCCAAAATGTAGTGCTATTTTAATCAATCCTAATTGACCAAGACTATAACCATTTAATTATCAACCCAGGGTAAGTCTGTTATTTCAATGGAGTTTGCACTATCTGTGCCGATACACTACAACGAAGAGTGAAAATAGAAAACAATAAAGAATGCAGAAACTAATCATTCATGCAGAAATTAAAAACACTCTACAGAAATGGAATCACACTTCACAGGATACCGTTACTGTTCAATTATAGAATGTCTGTGTTGTAACACTTGACCATTGGTATTACTGAATTCATCTTAGAAATTATATTTCCTTGCGATTGATTGAATCTATGAACATTGCTGTTCCATTCTAAAAGACAGTCGTATTATTTGTAACTAAGACTGACAAGTGGGATTACTAAGATCAGATTACTATTGAGGTGTGCCGTGTGTTAAGTTACTGTATCTTTATATTTGACTTTCTAGTATTGTTCCATATTCTAGCACTAGGCAATGTTGTTCTATTTTTGTGTGTCGTTCGATTCATCCTTAAAGATAGAGGATTACCATTTGATTTTTGTAGGACACAATTGTTACATTTGATCTTGTAGACTAAGGTGTTGTTGCTTAGTAAACTTAATTGCCGTTACAGTTTCTGAGTTGCTGTTCCATTCTTATTTCCTGTCATTTGTGTTATTGTTGCTTTGGTGTGAAGAACGCCCTGAGACTGTAGTGGGCAGTGAAATTTATTGTCTGGCTCCCAGATCAAGGACTTGTTCCCTGATTTCCTTTAGTCCCATCAGTTTACAAAGGGATGAGTTACTGTTACTGAACCCTTGACTGATGAATTGCTTAGTTTTCTGAATGTGTGATTTAGACTTTAAAAGTAGTTTGCTGTAATAAAGCGTCCATTTATTCTTGTATCTTTGATCCCTATATTGCTAGCATTACTCTAGCAAATGTGAGCCTCAGACTGAGACACTCTTTGAAATAATAAGACGTTCTAGGATTGACAAATTAATGTGAGGTAATTAAAGGTGAAAGAGACCCTTCTTACGACTCGACATTTTGGCGCTGTTGCTGGGGAAAGAGTGTAGCCATTTGTCTCTTTTCAAAGTATTGTAAGATCCTGCTAGGGAAGAATTGGGTTTTAAAAATGGAAGGTAAGAACCTACATGTGGAGCATGTAACAACCCCGCTCCTCTGCCTGCTTTCCTGTAGATTTTTCGTTGTTTTGTTTGGGTAGAACCTAACAGTTGATTTGTGTGTGCATAACTAAGCAGAAAAAGCCATAAAAGAATTCCAAACCTCTACCCAAGCCCAAAAAAGCTAAGGGGGTAGTGACCCTTGGCCGATCAACTTTTATAGATGAAATCTTTAAGAAAGCAGAATCTCAACCTTCAGTAGGACCCAGAAAAGTTATTTCCAGATAGCCTAATAGTTCCCTTCAGGCCACATGATCACCATCTGTAGCCTTTGCTGAGGTGCATAGTCAAACTGAAGAGCAGATTTTCAAGAAATTGAAAATTCTAGTCCAGAACTATTGCAAGAAGGGAATTTCAACAATATTTGTGAAGGAAGAGGAGAGGCAGGAGAAACTGAGGAACCAAGGTCTCCTCTTGGGACAATTCAGCCATTGAGCAGCCCAGATAAGGGAAGTGTTGCAAAAATTACTTTTGAAGAAACCCAATCTCCTTAGACATTAGGCACTCTCATTATCCCAGATAAAGGAAGCGCTATTAAAACTATTCCTGTTAAAGCCATTCCCTCTCAACCTAGGAATACCCTCCTAGATATCCCAGAAGGTTATTGGCATATATTTGACCAAATGGCTCAAAACCAACCAAACACCCAAACCTCTACATTACAGTACCCCATCGTGGATACTACAGCAAATGCGCCTATGAAAGCAATTCCTCTTCAACATATCCCTACATTCCACGGTGTTACATTAGAGGATCCGGATGCATTCCTATTTGAGTTCGATGTGCTGTGCAGGGGATATGACTACACCACCGACCCCCAGAAAATGAAATTATTCCCCTCTACATTAAAGGGGGTTGCTTTGAGATGGTTCATGGGACTAGGTGGCGGTGTTATAAATAGCTGGGATCAAATGAAAGATCTTTTCTAAAAAATATCAGGACTATTGCAGGTCTAGGGAGCTAAAAGACGAAATATTCCAGATGGTAGCTAGACCAAATGAAACATTAGAGGAGTATGTGGAACACTTTCAGTATAATATTCAAAGGTCTCCTTATGCATCACTACCTTTACCCAATAATGTGTTAAAAACGGCCTTAATTAGGGGAATGAAAGAACAATGGATTGAAACATTAAACATTATGGGAAAAGGAGATATTTATCAGGAAAATTTTGTTGACATTATTGATCTATGTATCAGGAGCTCGAGAGGCAGCAAAAGACTAAAACCGACAGAACATGATCGGTTTGTAAGAAATAATTTAATTTCGATAAAAGGAGTAACACGTGCAGAAATTGGAAATTTATTGGAAAATTTTAAAACTGATATACTAGGGACACTAACAACACAACTTGATATTATGCAGGCCAAGCAAAAGCAAGTGGAGGCAGAATAGAATTTGGAAATCTTCTGTCCCTTATGCAAAAAGAAACATATCCATAAGGAGTGTCCACTAGATGCAGTCCAAACATGCACCATCTGCACAAAAGACCACCTTATGGAAAGCTGTCCCTCACTTCCCAGATTAAAAGCAGTATACAAGGAAGTAGAAGAGGAACCAGAGTCGGTGTATCTGCTCAATCAGTGCCGTTAGTAGCAGCCGCGACAGTCTGGTATGTTTTCAGACTCGACTTCTTTTCAGTCTCCACAGTATAATGCTCAACAATATAATATGTGGCAAAATCAACCTCAACCCCCCTTCCCAAATTGGTCACCACAGTCATTTCCTTCATCAACCCTATGGCCGAATCAAGCAAGCCAATCCAATTGGTCGAATTTTCCTTGTGCCCCACCATATTGGCAAAGTAATGTATATCCAACACAATGGACCCCTCCTACTTCACAAAATCAAGCATGGTAGACAAACTAGAAAAGACCGATGCATCAGCCAGTAGGAACCATTCCACTCCCTCAACCTACACTGCCAGCCTTACAAAAAGATCCCCAGTCTAACCTGAGACCACAACTCCTAGCCCAACCCAACCCTAGTCCAAATAACAGACCGGTCCACTTTGTCCAAATAGTAGAAACACCAGAAATAGGAGTTGATCTGAGGGAGTGTAATGATCTTCAGCTAAGATCTAGGCGTATTATTGAAACCAAGGGAGATAGACAGTTCATGTTGAAAACCAATTATCTAGAGAACAATTGTCACAAGAAGAGGATGTGAATAAACAACAAATTCATAATCAAGCAACCACATCCTCTCCCTCGTTCCTAGAATGATTAATCATACCTCGATCTACATAGTATCTTGATTTTAACATTCTGGGAGAATTAAAAAAATTTGTACATAAAAATTCCATTCCTCCAAGCCATTCAAGACATCCCGATATACGCAAATACTATCAAAGAATTATGTGTAAAGAAACCAAGGAGGAATATAGAAAATAATCCAAGAGTCCAAGTAGTTGGCACTCTATCTGACTTATTATCAAGAAAAGAAACAACCATTAAATATGAAGACCCATGAAGTCCAATAGTAACCGTACAAATTTATGGTCAAACCTTCTCTAATGCCTTAGTTGAACTAGGAGCTGCAATTAACATCTTAACAACTACTACTTGCCAGAAACTAGGCATTACATCTTTAGAACCCACCTCTACTTTACTAGAACTAGCTGACTGATCTGTGGTGAGGCCAAAAGGCACACTACATGATATTATGGTATCTGTTGACTCCTGGGAGTATCTGACCGATTTTCTGATAATAAATCCCAAAAACCAACTTGATGGACATCCATTGATTTTAGGTAGACCTTGGCTTGCAACTGCCGATGCTTATATTGGCTGCCGAGAAGGCAATATAACCATAACCAGAGGAGAAAATATCAAGAACTTAGCTTTATATCCTCCAACGTAGCCAAGTGTCACAATAATGAAAACTAATAGGTGCCCTGTATCATACCTTACTGAAAACATTAGATCTCCATTAACTATACAAGAGGCACTTGATTTCAAGGACCAAACAGAAGATGATGCCATCAATAATTTTATTAGTCAAACTAAACTCAGATCCCACACACAATGTCACATGATAGAGGCAACATTTGATAATGAATTCAAAGAAGATCTTCTTAAAGATACACATGATCAAACGATACATGTTACCTCTGTTGCAAGTAGTAAAATTGTGGAATTTGAACCGGGAAAAACCTTAAACATTAATGCCAATCTCACCTCCGAGCAAGAAACAAAGCTCATCCAACAATTGAGGAGATATAAAGAAGCATTTGCATGGGACTACCCTGATATGAAAGGAATTGATCCCCAATTATGTACACACTACATTTACATAGAAAAAGATGTGAGAATTGTTCGCCAGCCTCAAAGGAGACTTAATCCCCATTTAAAAGAAGTGGTAAAAGCTGAACTGCAAAAACTTTTAGATGTCAATTTCATTTACCCTATCTCTGACGGTAAATGGGTCTCTCCACTTGTGGTGGTACCAAAAAATAATGGGAAATGGAGAATTTGTGTCGACTATAGAGAGCTAAATAAAGCAACACAAAAAGACCACTTCCCTCTCCCATTCATCGATCAAGTATTAGACACTTTGGCAGGAAAGAAATTCTTTTCCTTCCTAGATGGCTTCACTGGATATAATTAGATCCAGATTGCCCTTGAAGACCAAGACAAAACCACTTTTACTTGTCCTTGGGGAACATTTGCCTACAGATTTCTACCTTTTGGCTTATGCAATGCTCCAACCACATTCCAAAGGGCTATCCCCAACATTTTTGTAGACTTAATAAATGAAGGACTTGAAGTATATATGGATGAATTTATGCCATACAGAGATGATTTTGATCCAGCACTGCACACACTGGAAAAAGTCCTACAACGCTGCATTGCTACCAGACTTTGTTTAAGCCACGAAAAATGCTATATGATGATGACTGAAGGACTTATTCTAAGACACTATATTTCAGCAGCCGGCATTCAGGTAGACCCAGCCAAAATCCAAATAATTTTGCTTATTCCTACTCCTACCACCCAAACAGAGGTACGCAATTTTATTTTCTGGTTATTATAGGAGGTTTATAGAACATTTTTCACATATTGCTGCACCTCTGTATGCACTAACAGGGAATGTTGACTTTCTTTGGACAAAAAAATATGAACGCGCTTTCCAAGATCTAAAGAAGCTTGTGTCCACAGCCACAGTCCTTCGAGGACCAAATTGGGATTTTCCATTTCAGATATCATCAGATGCCTCAGATACAGCCATTGGAGCAGTCCTTGGGTAGGAAGAGGATAAAAAACCATATGCAATTTATTACATTAGCAAAAATTTATCCCCTACTGAATTGAATTATACTGTTACTGTAAAATAATTTCTAACTGTAATACATGCTGTCAATAAGTTCAGGCATTACATTACTGGATATCCTGTTATCTTGTATACATATCATTCTACCATAAACTATTTAGAAAACAAGCCTATCACAAATGGAAGAATAACCAGATGGCTGATTTTATTGCAGGAATTTGATATTACAATCAAGGATCGACCTGGAAAAGAGAATCCGGTAGCAGATTTTCTCTCACGAATGCCAAAGCTAATCAATGCAACAGCAGTTGAAGACCAATTTCCAGATGAACATTTGTTTGCTGTTGCTGTTAAAACACCTTGGTATGCTAATGTTGCCAATTACCTGGCAGTAGGTAAATTACCGAAACATCTAACCCCCAATGAGCGAAAATAGATTATTCAACGGAGTGCTCGGTTTTCTTGGATTGGGGGCTACCTGTTTCACACAGGGGCAGATATGCATATCAGGAGATGCGTTCGTGAGGATGAAATCTTTGAAATTTTAAAGGCTTGTCATGACGAACCATGTGGCGGACATTTTGCCGGTCGTAGAACTGGACATAAGGTGCTGCAAACAGGGTATTATTGGCCCACAATTTTTAAAGATGCAAAAAAATTCGTCCAAGCCTGTGACAGTTGCCAAAGAGAAGGACGCCCTGGTCAGTGTGATGAAATGCCCCTGAACCCATAGCTAGTCATTGAACCATTCGAACGATGGGCCCTTGATTTTGTTGGACCAATTAACCCATCCTCGAGCTAGAAAACATATATTTTGGTGGCAACAGAATATGTCACCAAATGGGTTGAAGTAGAGGCATTGCCGATAGCTACAGAGGATTCTGTCATACAGTTCCTGTTCCATATATTTGTGCGCTATGACCTTCCAAAAGATATAATTACGAATGGTGGACCATAGTTTGTTGGGAACAAAATAGCTGCAACACTCAAAAACTATCATATCCAGCATAAAATCACTACTCCATACCACCCAAAGGAAAATGGTCAGGTAGAAAGCAACAATAAAATAATAGAAGCAATCCCAACAAAAACCATTGCGTCACATAGACGTGATTGGGCTGCCAGACTACCAGAAGCATTGTGGGCTTACAGAACAACATGGAGAAGTACCACCAGTTACTCACCTTATCAATTAGTGTTTGGAAAACAACCCATATTCCCCATAGAATTTGAAATCCAAACATTGCGAACAACACATGAAGTTGGCTTAGATCTAACCGAGGCACAGATTAATCGATTACAACAGATCAATGAGCTGGATGAAATCATGCTCTCTGCACTTTAAAATACTACACTGATTCAACAGTAGCGAGCTACATGGCATGATGCTCTTATAAAAAGTAAAGTCTTCCATGAAGGAGACTAGGAACTTTTGTACGATTCCAGGTTTCAGGACTTTCCCGGGAAACTTCAAACTCGCTGGCTTGGGCCATACGAAATCTAGAAGGTACATGATAATGATACTCTTACTTTAATCACTATTGAAGGTTCTGGATATGCCTTTAAGACAAACGGTCACCGAGGTCGACTTTATCGCAAACCACTTACTCGGGAATCCTTCTGCTAGCAACTACGCAAAGACTCTGATATGGAAATTTTGGGGGAGGGAGAGAAATCTTCCTCACCTATGATTCATTAAGTAATTAATATCTTTTTACACTTTGTACATAATCTATTTGTTTTGTTAAATCATTTTTGTACATAATTTTTTTAGCACTTTGCTGTTACTTTTCAAAGCAGCAACAGTTTTGTTATTTTTGTTGTTCCTTTTCCTAAAGGACATCATTTTTGTTTTGTTGTTCCTTTTCTAAAGGAATAACACCTTTTGAATTAGTCGTTCATTTTGCTATTCTTTTTATCCTGTGTTTCTGCTGTTCCTTTTCCAAAGGAACGACATTTTGGACGGTTGCTATTCCTTTTTCAAAGGAATGACATTTTTGATTTTCTGCTGTTCCTTTTCCAAAGGAACAACATTTGCGATGTTTGGCTGTTCCTTTTCCAAAGGAATGACACTGGTGTTTTCTGCTGTTCCTCTTCCAAAGGAACAACATTTTTGATTTTTGTTGTTCCTTTTCCAAAGGAACGACATTGGCAATTCTTGCTGTTCCTCTTTCAAAGGAACGACATTGGTGTGTTGCTGTTCCTTTTCCAAAGGAACAACATTGTTTTGGTTTTTGATGTTCCTTTTCCAAAGGGAACAACACTTTTAGGTTTTTGCTGTTCCTTTTCCAAAGGAACGACATTAGTGCTTTCTGCTGTTCCTTTTTCAAGGGAACAACATTTTTTATTTTTTTGCTATTCCTTTTTCAAAGGAACAACACTTTTGATTCTTGCCGTCCCTTTTTCAAAGGAACGTCACTTACATTTTTCTGTTGTTCCTTTTTCAAAAGGAACACCACTTGCATTCTTTTGCTCTTCCTTTTTACAATAACAACATCCTCATATTCCTTTTTGTTTCCTTGCTATTCTAATTTAAGGATGCCTATTTTTCCTGTTGTTTCAAGTCGTTTGGAACACAGCTATGCACTTATGCAATGGATACAAAATCACAACATACTGAAATCAGTAAACTATAAAATTGCTATTTTTATAGGAAATTTCTCTGAAGTGGTAAGAGGACAGAGGGAAGGACACACTTACCCATTATCCTTGCTATCATTATTCCACTAATTCTGATATGATTGGTTATCTTTATCATGTTGGTTCCTTTTAAATTTTCACAAATTTCTTTGATTATTATTTAGGAATAAGAACAAAGGGTTTATACATTCCTATTGAGATGTTAAGACTTCTTCCACCATTCCTACTCTTAAGGAGTGTTGAACCACCCTTTGTGTATAAACGGGAAAGTACCTTATCAAAGAAAAAGAAAAAAGGAAGCGAAAAATGATGTTTTAATAAGTTTCCAAATGCAGGATAGGGGGTCTCATTAAGAGCTAGCCTACGATGATCATGGGGAAGAAAGTGAAGTGGCGTTCCCACCATGGCTACCACACCAGGGATATGGTCCAAAAGGTACATCAAAATAAAGAGCCCTTGGAACAGGAGGTCTCATCACGAGCCGACCTGCCCACCTTTCACTCCTTCCTCGTGAATGGCATTATGAATAACTGGTCACCAAGCCAGCATGTGGCCTACATTTTGACATCACATAACATTTCCTAAGCATACACAAAGGACCATGGTTCCATGGGTGAAACAAACAACTCTGCCAAGGTTATGGACACCTGTCGGCAGCAGAGCTCTGTTAATGGTATTGAAGTCACACTACTTACACCAATAGGTAATTATTAACATCCTTATGTTTCTTATACCTTAGTAATAAATCACATGATAAGTATGTATATTATTTCCCGAACCATGCAAACACATGTAATCTATTATCACCAATCATGACAGAAACGTGACAATGACTGCATGAGACTCTGTGTGCACGACAACTGTCCTATACTCCCAGCCTCGCATCATATCACAACAATATCTTACTTGTTAAGTGATCCGAGTATGCACCTCAATTTCGGTAACCTACTATTTTTTTGTAAACTTGGCATGCTGCCATATGCTATTCCTTTATGATTCTGATCCTGAGCAGATCGACACGCCGCTCCTATTTTTGACGGCCGAGGATGACCTATCACATTGCGGGGGGGAGGTTAACCTCATTATTCACTGAATTATGTGTTAGACCACTATTCGAGAAATTTCGTACTTGGGAATAGCACGGATCAATGGTATACTATTTTTATTTTTATTTTTGCATGGCTTGCTGTTCCTAAGCCATTTCCATAGTATGCTCTGCGGCATTAGTAAAGTCCTTTATATTTTAAGCAAGTCCTACGTGTGTTAGTTTCTCTATGTTTTAACAGCGTGAACAAATGCCGTTCCATTGTCAATTTTGAGGTTTTGTAGGGAAATAAAAAACATGGGAGGAAGATCAATTCGGAGAGAACCACAGGAATTGACAATCTCTGCTGCTACATGAGAAATTCTGGCAAGAGCAGGTTGGTTAACTTATCTCAATCGGTTGCAGGAATACAATGAGACAATAGCAATGGAATTCTTGCAGAACTTGCAAGAAGATCACTCCATAGTAAGGGGGACACATATAGCAGTCACCGAATGACATAATTTTAGAAGTCTCGGGACTGCCAGCTGCCGGACCTGTATGGACATTAAAGAAGGAATGATTGAAGAAAATCATAGAAACCTTCCAGGATGAAGGCTAGAACCTGACAATTAGAGGAAAAGGGGTTCTACCTGCAGCATTACGAGAGCCATGGGCGGAATTGGCAAAGATTATTCAGAGCTACATCACCTGTGAAGGTAGGAAAGACGTGGTAAGACCATGAAACCTTAAGCTTTTAGCCGTATTAAAGCAGAAATGCTCTGTAAATTTACCTGCATTCTTAAATTTTTTACTTCATGATGTTGCACGAAGTATGAAAAAGGCACAAAATGTAGAATCAGTCGTCAGTCACCATGGGTTGATACGGTTAATAGTTAGCCATAGCCTTACCCAACATCAGAGCAACTGGGAAGAGCTAATTGCCATAATAGATGGGGGATTGACCACGCCATCCCCAAAACATAAACATGGCACCAATACACCAGAGCGTCTAGAAAAATGAAGGAAATCAGTCCGATTGGCACAGATTAAAGGGAGGTTGGAAAATTCCCAAGGAGATACCAGCCAACCAGTAGAGATAAACAATTCACGGGAGGAGCAACCCGCACAATTAGAAGGAGAAGAAAATGAGAAAGGCATGCAAGGGAATGAGGAAGGAGAAGTGGAGGAAGAAACCGAGCAACCTGAGCAGGAGGAGGAAACAGAACAACATGAAGGAAACACATTGCATAATCCATTGGGAGAAGATGAATTGGCCAAAATTTTGGCCAATATGGGCGAATATGGCCAACCTCTCAGCCCACCAGATCTCCATGCTGAAGAAGAACCAAAAGCACACTCTGCTCAAGCACTCGAAGAATTACATGATGGGAAGGTAGAAAAGGGGAATCAGCCAGTTCATGATGGAAGTATGACAGGAGAAAGAAGTGATACAGAGGAGGAACAATCGGTTCCTAGCCAGACTACACCAGAAGAAATTCTGGAAGAAGAGGAGGCGGAAAAAGAAGCCACCCAGGAAGTAATAGAACCAGCTAGGGTTCTTTCCTCTGAGTAACCCGAGCAAAACATTGAAGGAGCACCCCAAGAGGAAAACCATGGAATTGGCCAGGATAGCAGTCCAGGCCTGAGTAAACAGACAACTGTTCCTTCGAAGGAAGCAGAAGAAATCAAACAATTACGAAAAGAACAACAAAGGTTACTAAATGTGATAGCTTGACTTCGACAACAAATTAGGATTCTGAGAATAAGAAAGAGAACAAAGAGAACTTATGGGGAAACACATGCAGCTACTCCGGTGAAACCCCCCAAGAAAAAGGTTCGAAAGACCTTTGTTCAGCTTGCTATTCAAAATCCCGCTGAGGAACAGTCTGCTGTTCAAATTGCTGACGAAAAGCAGCCTACTGTTCAAACCGTCATTGAAAAACAGTCTGCTGTTCACGAGCAGACTGCCATTCAAAAGCAAAAGGAACAACATTCTATTGTTTCTCATATTGAAGTACAAACGGACGATATATTGACCAGTGACAAGGAAGTTTAGACAGAGGCACAACCCTCTGAAAGGATGCAGACTATGAATGCAAGGCAATGCAATAGGAAGATTCAAGTGAACCTCCTGCTCACCACTACCATGTGGGATAGTGATCCGAGGAAAGTAACCCTACGAGAGGGTTTGATGCAAGCTCAGCAAGCAACAGAAAAACTCACAGAACAAACTGTCCCTTAGGAAAGGTATGAAGAACTACAACAACAGCTAAGGAACATCAATTTATCTGAAAGCTAGGCCTTTGAAGGGTGGCGAAAGGAGGAAGAAAAAGTTGCGAAGGTAACTCGTAGGTTAGATATAGTTATCAAGCAGATGGATACCTTATGCTCTTTGTATAATGACGTCCTAGCATGTAGAGCCCCTGCTAAGAATTATGCCTTGTTTTTAATGGAACGATATTTGCAATTGAAAATAAAGGCTGTTAAAGCAGGCGCCCCTATACAGATTAATACCATCGATGATTTTATAAACTGCTGTAAGCACTACGGGGTAAAGGTTCAAAGATTACTGTTTGAATTCTATCTACATAACCTTGTGTTAGACCAGGAGACCGAGAAGAACCCCAGCCCTTTTGTTGGGGATATCCAATTGTAGGCATTTATTTCATTTGGGGTTAATCAACTTAAATGGCTTAAAGCCTATAATGCTTTCCAAAGACAAGAAAACATATTAGACTTGTGGGTAAGAGTTGAGCTTAGGAATCCAGTGCAGTTGTGGAGGGAACATAGGAACCTCATGGAGACTCCAGGCGTAATTAAATCATTAGGACCCATTCATGCAGCCATCAATCGACAGGGAATAGAATACTTTTTTACTATTAAAAACCTTGCCATTGATGCGGTTAAATTTCGATATCAGATTTCTAATCCGAATATCCAACTCAAGGAACCATTTAATTATGAAAATTTTAAGTTAGCCACCAACCGCTTGCACCTCTATGGCAAAATCATTTTGAGGGCAGGGCCATCCTGGTTAGGATATAGGTTCCAGAGTCCAATTATCTGGCACCCTACACCTGGATACCAAGCCCTGTATGAGATGCTTGAGGGTCAGATAGGCCATTTTTTTTGAACACCTAGTTATGCATCATGGCTGTAGACCTCCACATGAGATCCCATCTCCAGCCTACTCTCTCACTGCCTTACATGTCAACTACAATGTTTTCATGAGGGCATGAAAAAGGGTAAGCAGGGGGGTGTGTGGAGTACAAAAAAAGGTATGTTTTTGGTGATTATTTCAGCATCTTTTCATTAAAACTTACAAACCTTTTGCACCATGCACTAGGTAGATAATAAGGAATTGTGACAAAATCTATAAGATTAATGTGCAAAATGAAAACACTGACAATTGTCATTTTCTTATGTAGGAAGAAGGAAAAACGAAAGATTGTCGTTCCAAAGGAAAGGACAAGGCCAGGTTAATCACTGTCCCTTTGGCGGGGAACCACATGCAAACAAGGCAAACCAAATCAAAGCGTATCAGCCAAGGAAAGGAAATGGAGATATTAGCCTGGCACAAGAAAGTAAAGAGATAATTGAGAGCCAATAGTTTGGCGAATCCCTCAGGATCCTTTGATCCTAAGGGATCGCTACTTTAACTATTTTTGTACCTAGACATCTCCACCTTCACCAATATAAAAAGGGGCAGCACTGTTAGCCCAGGGAGTCTGTTATGTTTTTATGTAATTTCTCTTAAAGTGGAGACTTTGATCGTCAACTCTCGTTGAGAAGTGATCTACTGTAATTCTGTCTTATGCATTAATACAAACTTGGTTGCTATTTCATCTCCGATCCTAGAATAACTTCAAGTGGTGTACCCCTGGAGGCTAAGGGCCCGGCCCCTGGAGGAACTCTTGCTCTTGTACTATTACTTTTGGTTTATGCGTGGTTTGCTCATCAACTTTATTCGGTAATCTGATATGTTATGTTATTTTACTTCACAGCTCTGTTACATTTGATCCGTTAAGTGATATCATTTCATGAGACAGAGATATCATAACTCTGTAACGCATTACTGTCTCTTTAAGTACTTATATAATTGGCTTTTACAAGATACTGTTGCTGTTCAATTATAGAATGTCTGTGTTGTAACACTTGACCATTGGTATTACTGAATTCATCTTAGAAATTATATTTCCTTGTGATTGATTGAATCTATGAATGTTGTTGTTCCATTCTAAAAGACAGTCATATCATTTGTAACTAAGACTGACAAGTGGGATTACCAAGATCAGATTACTATTGAGGTGTGCCGTGTGTTAAGTTACTGTATCTTTATATTTGAATTTCTAGTATTGTTCCATATTCCAGCACTAGTCAATGCTGTTCTATTTTTGTGTGTTGTTCGATTCATCCTTAAAGATAGAGGATTACCATTTGGTTTCTGTAGGACATGATTGTTGCATTTGATCTTGTAGACTAAGGTGTTGTTGCTTAGTAAACTTAACTGTCGTTACAGTTTCCGAGTTGCTGTTCCATTTCTTATTTGCTGTTCCATTTCCTGTCATTTGCATTATTGTTGCTTTGGTGTGAAGAACGCCTTGAGACTGTAGTGGGCAGTGACATTTATTGTCTGGCTCCCAGATCAAGGACTTGTTCCCTGATTTCCTTTAGTCCCATCAATTTACAAAGGGATGAGTTACTGTTATTGGACCCTTGACCGATGAATTGCTTAGTTTTCTAAATGTGTTATTTAGCCTTTAAAAGTAGTTTGCTGTAATCAAGCATCCATTTATTCTTGTATCTTTGAGCCCTATACTGCTAGCATTACTCTAGCAAATGTGAGCCTCAGACTGAGACACTCTTTGAAATAAAAAAACGTTCCTGGATTGAAAAATTAATGAGAGGTAATTAGAGGTGAAAGAGACCCTTCTTACGACTCGACAAAGGCTATGACCTTCTTTCTTCCTCCAATGACCACGTTTCATAAATTTTCAGACTGGATCCACCAACAACATCATAACTGCAATACAATCATCTAATATATCTGCATCAACCAATCACTAAAACTCAATCATCACTTTTTGAATCAACCACAACTGAATCAATCAATCACTTTGACAACCCATCGTTACTGTAGCAAATCACAATCAATTTGATCATTCAGAATACTGTCACCAGCATATAGTCACCAGAACCCAAAGTAGAACCTAGAACTCTATAACAACAAACATAAACAACTGAAACATTCTTCATAAGGTATACGCTACTTTCATGTGTTGAACCAGTGTGTATACATGCTTTTATCAAAGCTAACCAACGTACACATATGCAAATATTAATTTATAATTCTGCAGCTATTCCGAACTTCAGTTATACCCAGATCATAATATTTACAGAATAACACATGCGTCTGTATTCAGATCTAGACTATACATGATCAAACCACATAATGATAGTTCATTTCAACCCTTAAGATCCCGATCCATCATTAGATCTTATCCCTGATCAACTACTAAGGTTCATCCTTGGTTCAGATCAAGCACAACACCATAAGCCAATAAACTGCATTCTAAATCTCACACTTCATCAGATATCCGATACTTGCACCCCCTGGCCTAATGATCTTCTCCTCCTTATATAGTTTTAGGCCTTTCTCAATACCGTGGAAAAAAACCACTTAGGACCAATGCCTTGGACCAAATACCTAGGGTCAATACCTCAGACCAAATATCTTGGACTAATAGCTTGGGTCAAAATACCTTGGACCAAATACCTCGGACCAAAAACTTAGTTTTCCAAGATATACGTGCTTTTCCTTCTGTGAAAGTGCGTGTGTATGTATACACTACTTGTGTTCAGTGAACCTGCATGTATACGCAACTTGGTCAAGATGAACCTGTGTAGTCATTCTTTGTAGTCTAAACTGTAATTCTTTGCTGTTGACATGATGCACTGTGATCTTTCATCTGAGTGAGTTTCCATCAAGGACAACACCTGTATCATAATGCCAACAATCTCCCCCTTTAGACTTGATGGCAACAACAACACCAAGTCACTCTTCCCCTTTGAAATCAAGGGCAAAGGGTGGACCAAGATATTTTCTTCCTTTGACATACATTATGCTATTCATGCTTCCCCTCAGTATGTGTTGAATTCTCTAATTGAGCTCCCATTTTTGTACATGATGAGATGCACTGAAACCGTCCATGCTCCCTTGGGCACAAGAAAAGTCTGAAAAAAATATTTTCTAAAAGAATATCATGACTTTATAGCTCAACTATGTGAGGATGACCTTTCTATTACTGA
Source organism: Pinus taeda (assembly GCA_000404065.3). NCBI lineage: Eukaryota > Viridiplantae > Streptophyta > Pinopsida > Pinales > Pinaceae > Pinus > Pinus taeda. The sequence continues at coordinate 149,303 of APFE030993722.1, forward strand.
TGAATCATACATCCATCTCCCAACCAAGAGGGGGATCTACCAAATTTGACTCATCCACCCAACCAAGTGGCGATATACTAGTTGTTTATACATGACAAAAACAAGAAATATTATATCATCCATCCCATGTAAAGTGGGGATACAAATTACATCATTTGTCTAAGAGGACTCATTCAAATGTATGAGAAGACATATCACATCCTAGACTTTTACATGACTTTAGCAACAAATGGTATAAATAGCTGAAGCCATGGCTAGACTTAGCATCCACAATGCCAACAATGCTGAATGTATGTGAAGGCTAATTCTCCCTCTAAACTTGTGCTACCCGCCCCACTGTTTTTCTTGTCTGAAACACATATACGCTTCTTGAACCACAGAAACCCGTGTGTGTACGCAACTATACTTCATGAAACCTGCGTATAATAACCTTTCTCTGGAAAAAAAATTGGATTTAACAGCAGGATGATGCAGCAAATACTCCCAAATTTTGTTTAAGATATTCAAATGTCTCCCTGGGCAGTGGTTTAGTGAATATATTAGCAACCTGTTCTTTGGAGGGGACATACTCCAATTTGACCTTTTGTTCAAGCACTTGTTCACGTAGAAAATAGTATTTGATGGGTATGTACTTGGTCTTGGAGTGCATGACTGGATTCTTTGAAACACTGATGGCACTTGTATTATCACATAGAATGGCGATGGGTGGAGTACATGTGATCTGAATGTCTTGTAAGGTTTGCATCATCCAAAGTAGTTGTGTGCAACAAGATGCAACAACCACATATTCTACTTCAGTTGTAGATAACGCAATTGAACTTTGTTTCTTATTGAACCATGATACTAACCTGGAACCCATGTAGAATGCACCACCACTAGTGCTTTTTCTGTCATCAACACTTCCTGCCCAATCTGCATCTGTATATGCATGAAGAATGAGATCTGTATCTCTAAGATACCATAATCCAAAGTTCTGTGTTCCTTGAAGATATTTGAAAATTCTTTTGACTACCTGAAGGTGTGATTCCTTTGGATTTGCTTGGAATTTTCCAACTATTCCTACTGCATGCATGATGTTAAGTCGGGTACTTGTTAGATAAATTAGATTGCCAATCATGGATCTATATGTCGGTTGATGTACTGCTGCTGATTCATCATTTGAGCTGAGACTGCATCATGTTACCATTGGGGTACATACAGGTTTAGAATATTCCATGCCATACCTTTTCATGATCTGTTTGAGATATTTCATTTGTGAAAGAAAAATACCATCTTTATTTTGTTGAACTTGTAGACCAAGAAAATAGGTAAGTTCACCAAGCAAGGACATTTCAAATTCTTGTTGCATTACTGAAGAAAAATTCTAACTCATGGATTATTCATTGCTACCAAAAATGATATCATCAACATAAAAAACAATAATTAGCAATTTATCAGTGTCAATCTTTGTATATAGATTGCTATTTGTTGAACTTTTTGAAAAACCTTGTTAGTGTAGATATTTGTCAAGCGGTAATACCAAGCCCTTGGTGCCTGTTTTAGACCATAGAGAGCCTTTTTGAGTTTGCTTACAAGTTTTGCATAATTTCCAAGAATGAATCCTTTTGGTTGTTCAATATAAACTTCTTCTTCTAAATCTCCATTAAGGAAAGCAGATTTTACATCCATTTGGTATACTTGAATTTCTAAAAGCTAGAAAGAGCAAGAAACATTCTTATGGCTTCAAGTCTAGCAACAGGTGCAAAATTTTCTTCAAAATCTATACCTTCTTGTTGAGCATACCCTTTACAAACAAGTCCGACCTTGTTTCTAATGACTTCTCCATTTTCATTCAACTTGTTTTTGAATATCCATTTAGTTCCTATAATATTTTTATCATGAGGTCTAGGAACTAATTCCCAAGTATTATTCTTTTCAATTTGCTCAAGTTCTTCATTCATGGCCTTGACCCAACATTCATCTTTGCATGCTTCATTTATATTTTGAGGTTTGATGGAGGATAGTAATGCTAGATAGCTTGAGGTTTTTGTAATAGTTCTTCTTGTCTGTACACCTGCCTCTTTTTCCCCTAAAATTTGAGTTTCTGGATGATTTTTCTGAACATATTTGGATGGAATCTTTTCTTCTATGGTTATCTCTTCTTCTAGCGCTTCATTGGTTTCTTCTTCAGAACCATTGTGGTTTGATGTGGGAAAATAATCTCCATCTTCTTCATTGTCATAATCTTCGGTTTTTATATGTTTTGGATTTTTGCATGCTTCATCAACTACAACATCAATCCTTTCAACAATTTTCCCAAGTCTTTTATTATAACATTTATATCCTTTACTTCGGGAAGAGTAACCAAGAAGAATACCTTCATCTGCTCCCGGCTCAAAATTACCAAGTTTTTCATCAATCCTTTTGATATAACATTTGCTTCCAAAAACTTTAAAGTATTTTACAGTAGGAGTCTTACCATACCAAAGTTCATGTGGAGTTTGAGTGTTGTTTACCCGAACATTTGCTTAGTTGAGAATAGTTACAGCGACGAATGCAGCTTCACCCCAGAAGGTTGCAGGAGTTCCAGATTCATCTAGCATAGCTTGAGCCATTTGTTGAATAGTTCTGTTCATTCTTTCTACCACTCCATTTTGCAAAGGATTCCTTGCGTTGGAGAATTGCCTTTTTATTCCATGTTGTTCACAAAAGTGAAAAAATTCATCCAAGGTAAATTCCCCTCCTCGATCAGATCTGAGGCATTTGATTTTGTGATCTGATTCATTTTTAACCAAAGATTTAAAGGCTTGGAACTTTTCAAATCCTTCATCTTTATGCTTCAGAAGACCTATCCAACACATTCTGGAAAAATCATCAATGAAAAAAATAAAGTATTCTTCTCCACGAGGTGACTTTTTCCTTGACGGTCCACATAAATCAGTATGGACAAGTTCAAGAGGCTTACTAGCTGACCCTTATTTTTCAATGAAGTGAGCTCTAGTTTGCTTACCGAATTGACATGGTTTGCATATTGTATTTTCAGGGATGCTGATATCTGGAAGATCACGAACTACATTGAATCTGCATGCTTTTCTTATTTGAGAAAAGCTTAGATGTCCCAATCTTCTATGCCGCAGCCAGTTTTCATCATTTTTGCTTAGATAGAACTGTTGTTGTCCTCCCTTGAGTATGTATAAGTTGTTTGGAGTGCTTGTACCTTTGATCACAATTTCCCCTGTATCAAGCTCACGGACAACACATTCATTTGATCGAAACACCACTTCATTTTCTTGATCACACATTTGATTGACACTCAACAGGTTATGCTTTAAACCGTCTACATACATAACATTTCTAGCTTTAAGCTTTTCTTCCAAGAAAATAGATCCTTTACCTTTTATGACAACAGGAGTGTCATTTCCAAATGAGACACTCTTTTCCTTTTCTAAGGCATTATATGAGCGAAGTTTTTCATTGTCACCTGTCATGTCACCTGTCAAGTGTTTTGAGCATCCACTGTCATTGTACCACTGATTTTCTTGTCCTTCTGCATACAAGGCTATACCACATCTTTCTGTTTGAGATTTTTTCCTTCTCCATATCTTGGGATTTAATGGAGTTTGATCCTTTTGAAATATTTGCCAAAATTTTCTCCTGCATTTAGATTCTTCATGACCAAAGTTGTTACAGAGTGAGCATTCTATTTCATTTTCAAGAAGAGAAAAGTTATTATAGGAACTTTTCTTGACCCCTGTTACATTCCTTTGATTTCGTGCTTCTCTAGTCATGATGGTTTTATAAGCAACACATTAAGCAACTTTGTGTCCAAAATTATGACATGAAAAACATTTTCCATTAAAGAAGTTCCTGTGACTATTGAATCTATTGACCTGGTGATTGTAGTTTCTATTGATATTCATCTTTCGAGCAAATTGAGTATGATTTACTCGAGGTTGGTTTTTGCTTCTATTAATCCCTGGAATAAATTGAGTCTGATTTACCTGGTGATCTGCTTTATGCCTTTACTGACGATTGTCATACTGTTCATTGGTCTTTGCTGCATCAAGATAGCTTTTAGTGGAGGTTGACGACTTCTATGATTGAGATGCTTCTTCAGTATATCCAAGACCTGCCTTTATCAGAGGAGAACAATGCACTTTGATAATTTCATTTAAGGTTTATGATCCTTTAGCAAATCTAAGATTGAGAGAGTTCGTTTTCTCAAGATCCTTTCTTAGACCCACAATTTCACATTCTAGTTTTTCATTGTGTCTTTCTATTTCAGCAAGTTGGCATGTCAAGGTATCTATAATCATATTCTTTTCTTCTAGACATATTTTGAGTTTAGTGATTTCTTCATGAAGGTCATCTTCTTCTAAAGCATCCCAAAAGTTATCATCGTCATAAGCCATTAGAAGTCTATAGTCATTAATATTTTCATTTTCATCACTATTTGATAAACCATCGCTATCTTCATGAGTATAGTAACTCCTTTTATTTACAACTTGTTTTCTATTCCATTTTGCATATTCCTTCTGTTTTTAATTTTTATCTTTATGAGTACATTTGGTAGCATAATGACTGACTCTGCCACTAGTAAAGCATTTGAAGGGTAGCTTACCTCTAAATCTTTCGGAACCCTGTTGAAGCTTCTTGACAAAGTTTACCTCATCTTCTTCTTCTGAAATATGTCTTGATTCATTATGTTCTTCCTTTACTTTTGCTGAAGCTTTAAATGTGGCTTCTCTCATATCTGATGGACCTCCTTTTCTCATCTCAAAGGCAGTTAACATTCCGTGAAGCTGTGTCATAGTGATAGTCCGCAGATCTTGTTTTTCTTCTATGGCAGACACTTTTATTCAAATTTAGCAGACAAGGATCTCAAAACTTTCTCAACTAAGGTAACTTCCTTTATATCTTCATCCAGATTCTTCATACAATTAACAACCTCATCTATACGTAAGAAGTAAATAGCTAAGATTTCATCACTATGCATCTTAAGAGTTTCATACTGAATTCTGAGAGTTTGAAGTTTAACACATTTTACTCGAGAGTCTTCTTCGTAGCTCAGAATGATTTTTACCCATATTTCTTTGGCTGATTTGAGCTACATGACTTTGACAGACTCTGATTGTGACAAATTTCCCAATAAAGTATTGACAGCCCTGGCATTGGTTTCATATTGCTTTTTACCTGCCGTATTTGTAGGAATTGTTGTTGGAAATGTATATCCTCCTTCCATAATTTCCTAGACATCCGTTCCAAGTGATTGTAGATAGGCTGGGGTTCTTATTTTCCAATAAACAAAGTTGCTCCCATCAAAGATTGGTGGTCTGATGGATCCCACACTTTCTTGATTACTCATGATGATGGATCTCCCTTCAAGTGATTAAGCTTCTTCTGAAGGACCTGCTTTGATACTAATTGCTGGAAATAATACTTGGGGGGGGGGGGGGTGAATTAGTATTATCAGATCAATAATTTTATTTCCCAAATAGATTTTTATACGCTACTTCAGCTAAGTGAACTAGCGTGTACACGTGACTATACTTAAAGCAACCAACATATATGCATAGAACTTTTGATTTATCCAATTTATCATGCATTGAACTTTAACCAGTATATCAGAGATTTATTAGATAGTGTAGTAAAAGCAGAATAAAGCATCACACATGAACACCAAGATATAAGGTAGAAACCCAATGTGGGTAAAAACCACCTGCTGCTGTCATCTCTATCTTCTTTTAATAATAAGAAAATCTATTTACAATCTTGTACTGGTGCAGACTCATACCAGTACGCAAGCTTCTACCTGCAGAAGGTTACAACCTTCTCTCGTTCTCCAGCTTCTACTGGAAGGGAGTTACAATCCCCTAGCTCTTGTACTAGCCGATATGTTTACTAGTACATAGGCAGCGACCCATAGAAGGCTACGACCTTCTTTCTTGATGCAAGGTTACCCTCACTTACACCCACAGTATGCATATATAAATGCATAAGCACATTCTTTCCATGAAATTAACTCTCTAAGGAGTCAAAATATTCAACCATCAATGGTTAAGGCCCCCTTATTAACTCAATGGAACCATTCATTACAATAGCCCAATCTTTCATTTCTTTCTATCGGAACTCTATCCACCCTTATAAACCTTAGTTTAACCTTACCCACACTTTAAGCCTTCATAACATTGTTGCCGCATATATATAAACTTTGGTTAATGTAGAATTAATCCATAAAACCCTCTATCAACACTGTATTTCTATTATAAATAAAATACACATAAACATGCATAACTTACCTTTCCACCTTTTTTAAATCCTTGCACGGTTTCCAAGGTTTCCCCTTTATCGCTAATCGTAATCGGGGCTCTCTGCGGTCACATTAACGCACACCTCTTCTACCTCTGACATGCGATTAACCTTCCTTTTGGATTTCAAATCATATAAAATTGCGCTTATAACCATATCGGGTCCACACGCATCCATCACCTTTCCATTGCGCTCTCTGTTCAAACTCTGATCAGCGATCAAATTATGACCGTCGATCTAGACTTGATCCAATGGTAGGACTTTCACTCGATCGACAAAACAGAATGACAACCCTTCATTGTCGAACTTCCTCCATCATATCCGATGATTAATATTGGTTTCGGGTAGACAACGAGCATGGGGATTAACCGCCCACTAAAGAGGTTTCCCCTCACCACCTTTGTGCTATGTGTTGAATGGTGAGTGGAATCGGGCGCTCACCCATCCATACCACTTACCATTTATACCTTTCCCGAAATGCCACTTCTGTATATAAATTTGCCTTTTCGCCGACTATCTTCCGTGCTCTTTCATCGTGCGATGACCGTTGATCTATGAGATCGATGGTCCTTGTTCTTTGTTGCCTACGCCATTGATCTTTGAGATCCAACGGTTCTTATGTATCAACAACTGGCTTCTTCGTTCATCCCTTTGCATTCACTTTAATTCATTCCTCAGTGTTTTTCCCGTGGGTTCGGGGTTTTCTTCAGGGTTTCGACCTTCCACTTCTGCTGCTCAACCTTCTTTGAGCTTAACTCCTCTGCGAATTCTCACTTCGCTACCTCTCCAGAGCTCCACTCCGATTCTCTAATTGGATTTAAAGATGCATTATGATTCCTTTGAATGATTCTCTCCTCTGCGTAGTTTTACAGAACTTTGCCTGCAACCTCTATTACAGAACCTACGAATTCACAAATTACATGTAATTCGATCATTAAATACTCGTTTCACACACTTACACAGTAAGGAAATAAACCTCTGTATATATAAGTATAAACAAATGATTACATATCAGGACCCCCTGTCTCATAGGCTTGATCTTCAATATCAATGGCCTCCTCCCCTACTCTACCCATAGGCTTCCATTTATACTAGAAAGGTTCTGTTGAATTAATTATGGTTCAAATCCTAGATCTACTGAACTGACTCCTAAATGTCCTCTATGTCCACTTCTAACTTCAATTAATTCCTAAGAACTCTCTCTAGTTCCTCGAATCATGAAACTACCTTTAGAGTTATAATTGAATTCTAACTCTCTTGTCATTATTAACCACTCATGTTCTCCTTTATTCGAGAGCATTTACAAACATCCTCACACATCTAATTAATTCCTATTCTAATCACTTAAAAGCCTAAATATTACATTAATTTGAGACTTACGAAACCAACTTCCTTAAAACACATGACCCCCATATGTCTACTAAAATACAATGATTTTCCTTGGGTTGAATGCTCCTGCATCATTTCTTCCTCCAAGGACCACGTTTCATAAATTTTCAGACTGGATCCATCAACAACATCATAAATACAATACAATCATCAAATATATCTGCATCAACCAATCACTGAAACTCAATCATCACTTTCTGAATCAACCACAACTGAATCAGTCAATCACTTTGACAACCCATTGTCACTGTAGAAAATCACAATCAATCTGATCATTCAGAATACTGTCACCAGCATACAGTCACCAGAACCCAAAGCAGAACCCAGAATTCTACAACAATAAACAGAAACAATTGAAACATTCTTCATAAGGAATACACTAATTTCATGTGTCGAACCAACGTGTATATGCTCTTTTATCAAAGCCAACCAACGTACACATCTGCAAATATTAATTTGTAATTCTGCAACTATTCCTGACTTCAGTTATACCCAGATCATAATTGTTATGAACCAGCTCAATAAAATATAGAAAAGATAGATCAACGCCTTAGAATTCAGCCTCTTCGAGGGGGCAACCTCCTTTACATTACATAAATGAATAATTCTTGGATGATACAAATGAAAAGACCTCCTTTCTATATATAGGAGTCTAAGGGGTCATAATATAATCAGAGCCTACATAACAATAATAATGTAAGGGCACAATAATAACAATAGTGGGCTTCTATGGGGCACAATAGTAACAATATGGGCACTACATGGGTACATCAATATAATAAGAGGGTTGTACTAATAATAATGAGGGGTTACACTAATAGTATAGGGGCCTAACAATAATATTTACAAAATAACACATGCTTCAGTATTCAGATCTAGACTATACATGATCAAACCACATAATGATAATTCATTTCAAGCCTTAAGATCCTGATCCATCATTAGGTCTTATCCCTCATCAACCGCTAAGGTTCATCCTTGGTTCAAATCAAGCACAACACCATAAGTCAATAACCTGCATTCTAGATCTCACACTTCATCAGATATTTGATACTTGCACCCCATGGCCTAATTATTTTCTCCTCCTTATATAGTTTTAGGCCTTTCTCAATACCATGGACCAAAACCACTTAGGACTAATACCTTGGACCAAATACCTAGGGTCAATACCTCGGACCAAATACCTTGGGTCAAAATACCTTGGACCAAATACCTCGAACCAAAAACTTAGTTTTCCAAGATATACGCGCTTTTCCTTCTGTAAAAGTGCGTGTGTACGTATACAATACTTGTGTTCAGTGAACCTACGTGTATACGCAACTTGGTCAAGATGAACCTACATATACTTTTCTTTCTGCATTCTTTGTAGTCTGAATTGTAATTCTTTGCTGTTGACATGTTGCAACGTGATCTTTCATTTGAGTGAGTTGCCATCAAGGACAACACCTATATCATAATGAAAACAAAGACTTCTCCAATGCTTACCCAAGTTACCCATAAAAAGGAATATTGGATCATTATATCTAGAAAAAATTTCAAAATAACATGATGGAAAAATATGTTGTTCACAATAAGGAAAAAGGTGGTTAAGATGCAAAGTTCTGTTGGTTTGGAGGGAAAAGGGTCAAAATTGGGGAGAGAAAGTATAGGAAATAGGTACAAAAACTACACCCAACAGTGATATTGGGTGAAAATCAACCATTGGTTGAGGGATATGTAGAGTACCATTTGATGATGATAGAGGCTCTATGGTCGATGTTGATTGCATCTCAAGAGGAGGACAATATTGACAAGATTGAGTGGATATGTTGATGTTAATAGAATCCATCATCAAAATTTGATATGTCTAGTTCCCAGGTTGATTTGGAAGTAGAGCAGGAAGAGCATTATGGCCATCATAAGTTCCCACATACCTTGGTGAGAAAAGGGATTCTGAAGCACAACCAGTTGTGCAAGGGGTAGAGAGGACGTAGAAGGTGGTTGATCCCCCCTTGCCACAAACTCTTGGTCTTCCCACATTTTACATATGTCAGGGAGAAGGAGAAACTCGTGCATGTAATGGCCATATGTACCACAACATGCACAAGGCTTATTCATGTGAAGAGCCTTGTTATTTTCGGGTTGATTTCCCTATTGTTGGGATCCAGTATTAGAGTTGTCACCCTGGTTGGTATTAGGATTTTGGCCTTGTTTGCTTGGGAGGTTGAACATTCTACTTGCCTTTTCCTTTGTTCCTTTTCTTTGGATTAGGGGGATTGACAATGTTTTGTTGAGCATACACCTCACCCTGTTGAGGTAATGTTTTCCGAGGCATGGGAGGTTGAGGTGTTGGTGTTGGAGGGCCCAGAGCACTCAACGATGCACATCGATAATAGGGGTTTGTAGTTACATTCTAATTAGTAGGTTGAGTACACATTGGCACAGGCATAGGCTAATGTGGATGGGTATATACATAAGAGGTAATTATTCCCCCTTGTTAAGTAACATGAGAAGAATCAAAGGGAGGACAAGTATATGAGGTATTGGCCCCCCTGAGGTTGGCTATATCCTATGTGTCCTTGCGAATATGGGGAAGGTTGATGGTATGTGACGAACCCAATCACACCATCAACAACATGAGATGCCACTAGTGTAGAAGGATCACCAAGGTGAGCATGAGGAGCATAAGGGATAATGGTGTATAGATAGCTAACTAGGCATATATTAGGTTGTACTCCATGGAATTTTGAATGGCCTCTAGTTATAGGGAATGTCAAAGAAACATCCTTTGCGATGGGAGGAAGAAAATATTTCAAAAACCAATCCATAAAGAAAAGGTCATCGAGTTCTGAAGCTTTGCACAAGGTCTGGAGCTTTGCACAAGGTTTGAAGCTTTGCATAAGCTCCGATGTCTTTGCCACTCTTGAATGTGATTAATAATGTGAGTGGTGATGGAATAACGACAGATGGTCAAAATATATATGGTGGTATCATGGTAGACAAATAACTGGAAGTATGAAAGAAAAACATTTTATATAGTAGAAAACAATTAGTGAGAGAAAATTTGGTCAACATACCATTTCACCACAACACTAATGAGTGCGCATGGAAGGAGGGGGTGATTCTATGTGCGTTAACAGTTTCTGATCACACATGCCCAGGAATTAGGTGTTCGTGCGTGAACAGTTGCAGTACTTAAACAGGAAAGGGATGTTCTACGTGCCTTGTTATTGATACCCCATTCCAGCAGGTGGTTAGAAAGTGAGGTGATTCTAAGTGTGTTATCAGTTCTCATCCCACGTCCCAGGAAGGTGGCGATTCTACGTGTGTTATCAGTTCGACGTGCACAGGATGGAAGTGGTTCTAAGTTCGTTACCAGTTCGACGTGCACAGGATGTGTGTTCTATCTAAGACGAATATAATCTTCTGCAATGGACTTAGATGAACACCACATGTGGAAAGACTAGATATGGTTTGATAGATCTTCTCCAAAATTCCCTTCAAACTTGGGAATGTTCGAGGAAGTTTGGTTGGCATGGGTGACCAGGTCATATCGTGAAGGAGAGTATCATTGATGAGCTAGATCAAATACGATAAGTTCAAGCTAACCATAAATGGGACAAATGACTGAGTAATAGTTTTTCCAAGAGGTGCTCATATATTACCTCTAGGATTAGGACCTGCATTATTACCAACATTACCTCTATTGTTGGCTCTGAAAATGGGATCAATGTTACTACCAAATTTTACACCGACCATGTTAGCAGGTTGGGGTTTGAAGGATTTAGAATCAAAGGAAGAACTAGAAGACTCAAAGGAGCTAGAGTCCCAAGGTGGACTAAGGGGAGGAACATTGACTTGTTGAGCAAGTGTAAGAGGATGTCCTAAAGGAAATTGGGCAGTGGAGACCTTGTAGTCTCAATGATTGTCACTTGATGATCATGATGGTGTCAAGACAAAAATGAATCTAATAGGCTAGAAGGATAAGAAAGGTGAATTAAATCAACAAGAAACAAGCAAAAAACAATGTGTAGTGGTGCAATGTGTCTTCTAACTATGAGTGAGATAATGTTAATCTAATTTAGGTGATCTTGTCCTACAAAATAAAATGAATCTAAGCTAAAAGAAAGAATATGCCTTAAACAATTCTTAAGGTACGTTTCAGATGGCCTTCCAAACAAGTAAGCTCTCGTATGGTTAGGGCCACAAGCAATGTTGAGTGAAGGTATGAAAAGGTATGGTTGTTTCCCACAACCACCACTTATAAGGTGTTTTCAACTACACATATTGGCCACTAAGTTTACCTTTATTCAATGGGGGCGAGCGAATATTAGTTTATGGCTATCAATGTCAGAACCAAATTCCCCAATAAGGGTTGGGATTCTTAAGGGGAACCACTAGTATCCTCGGTCTAATCCTTACCCCATTCAAGAGTTTTTGTTATGCAACGACTTTGGGCCACTAGATTGTGAAGGATTTTAAGCTCCCTAGAATGTCAACCAACTATCCTTAAATGTGTAATGATCAATGGAAATTATTTGTATTCCTACCCCACCAATCATAACCTAACTAACATATTGTTTTGGGCGCCCGAGTGGGATTAATTAACGTTGGTTAAATTAATGGTTAATTTTAGGGACTTGGTTTTGGGTCTTGAACTAATTATTGTTTTTTTAGTGGTGTGTAGGTGTATGCAAGTAAAGATTGTGTGATTACTAACAAATATATAAATTCTTTTGTATAAAAGTAAAGGAGACAAACTACATAAATAGTAAAGAATTTCTATAAAATGATAGAAAGTACAAACTTACAAACAACAATCTATTCCCACCTAGTTAGATGCTTTCATCCAAAAAGAAGAGGCTCTAAACAATGCATAAGAAGGCTATAAATGATGACAATAAAATCAAGAATGAAATGCAAAAAACTCATTGTCTAACAATCTACTAAATGTAGACAAACCAACAGGGAAACAAAGGTTTCATGGTTGTAACAAAGATGGGACAAATCTACCTAAAGTGAGGCTTAACAAAACTATTTTTTTGGAGAACAAAATGAAACAAAAGAAGGCTCATTTTGGACTCAAACTGTACTAAGAGAAACAATTTTAGATATGAAATAGAGATGGGTGAAATAAAGGTTCTTCAATCTAATTTAGCAGACTCCCAATTCAAAATTCCAATCCTTTTTTGCTGAAGATTTACTCGCAACCCTAAAAGAGATTTTTTATTTCCTAAAGGGTTGGAAAAGTGAAAATATATAGACGTATTGATAGATTGTATACAGAGGGGCACCCAGACCTTACATAAACTAAAAAACTAAAAACAGAGGAAAAAATACAAAAAAGAAAAAAATAACTATTGCATAAAAGATACCTAGAAATACGTTCTTATTGTAGCTTCTAGGGTAGTTCCTGGTTTCTCCAACATTGGTACTAGAGTAGTTACTCCATTTCTTGACTCACTTTTTGGACATTAAACTATATTCCACTCTCAAGGTTTCAAGTATGAGGGTTAGCTCAGATTCTTCCATCTATAGTGGGATGAGAGCTATGACATGTAGGGCATGAACAAAAACAAAATAAAGTAATTTCTCCAAAGGATTCACTACTAAAACTACTAAATAAAAACTTTCTTTAAATATTAAAGAGGAGAATAATAGCTCACAAAAAAAACCACAAGGGAATAATGTGTTCAGATCCCCATTATGGTCGCCATTTGTTAGTGGGTTAATCTACACAAGGGTTAGCAAAAAACCTTTTTTCTATTGGTGGTTCTAAATAGACTAACAATAAAAAAGTGGATATAAACCCTAAATGGTAACAATGTTAATGCTTAATACATAGATTTAGAGTTGAAAAGAAGAGAAAGAAAAGAGTGTTGCGTAAACCACAATTTGCAAACACAACAAAGTTACAACACCAATATACCTAATGAATCAATCATTATATATTAAATAGATATCACTTGTTTGAGGAAAATATATCAACAATAGTTGCTACATCCTCCTTTGTGGGAGGGTTCTTGATATCCCTTTCCTACATGCTGCAATGGCTTTCTATCTTTTTGTAGTGTGCTATATGTAGAATGGTAGGATATAACTCTAGAGGAGAGTTCAAAAGGCAAAGGATAAAAATGTTGACAATGAAATGGTCATGGTAAATAGGGTGGCGAAAAACCTATCTATTTATAATAAAATGGTGGATAAGACTTGAATTGGTCAAATAATAAAATTTTTGTTGGACCAAATCAAGATCTACCCAATTTTGGTGTTTCATTATTTTTTATGAGAGGAAAAGGTCAAAGAAATATTTAGTAACCTTAATTTAGATAAGTAACTCAAAAAATAACGATTAATTTAGTTAAATAATAAAAATGTGTGAAATAAATAATAAACAAAATAGGTTTATTAAATTAGTTCTAGCTCATATTGTAAAACAGGTTAGAAATAATTATTAAATAAATTATTCCTATGAGAATGCTCGAAGGTTTAAGGAATAATAAATAAATAAATGATTTATTTAATTATTTTCATGGAACGAAAAATGTGAGCAATTTTTTAAAAAATTAATTTTCACTTTAATAGGTCAAAAGATGAGAATAACATAAAATTAATGAATTTATGGATTATTCTCACATGGTAAATAATTAAATGCAAATAACTTTTTTTTAAACATAAATGAGTACTTCTTGTATTAAATCTGTGCTTGGTCGCGACAAATACTCGTGTGAATTACATTGCTCGATTGCTCAAGATCATCTAGGGTGTCTATATGTATCTAAATTCCCTCACCTAGATTACACCAAAAAATCCATATTCTATCAATACTCTTATTTGCTAAGAGGAGTATATGCAGCAAAATTGAGATAAAAACATACATATTTAAAGCCCAACATTACAAATCTAGTCAATCGAAAGAGTCTATTAAATTGAAATAACTTAGGAAAAGTGGTTCCTTGGGTCATTTCTTAAGGGGAAAGTGAGTTTTAATGTGTAAAACCCATACTACATGGTGTATTTTGATTAATCTATTGAAATATGGCCATGTGATCAATTTTTAGGTGACAATAACAAAAATATGGGGAAACTTAAAAAGACAATTTATAAAAAGTTCCAATTTATTTGTTTGAATGTCTTACAGAACTTTCGATGTTGGAATGCTGCAATGGAACTCCTATTTTGGAATTGGTGTAAATCCATAAATTTTAAAATGGAACCTTTATAAAAAAATTCAAAATTCAAATATTTAACTTTTCCTTTGGGCTAGATAACTATTGATTTTGACATGATTCCTTGGTTGTGATTAACTCTTGGTTTATACGTAGATCCATGATTTTTGTCATTTTTTGATGTTAAAATGAATGAATGTTTGGTATTTTGATTTGAAAAACTTATACTCTTTCTATGGTTCCTTCACTTTTTTCATCTTTCCATGTTCCCTTTTAGATATATTACCTATGTTTAACTAAGGATTGAAAGTTTGAGATATTTTGCAATAGGCAAATATTTTCATTTTTTTGAAATGTCAAAAATAACTTTATGAGAGGATTTTATGTTACAATATTTGGCTCCAACTAGGGATAGTGTTTTCCTGTGAGGCACTAAAGAACATGCAAATCAAGTGGATTTACTATTTCATCTTAAAAGCCTATTCATTTATGATAATCTAATAAATTTGAACCTGCATCCTGAAACCATATCCTCTGTTTCTTGTACCTTCTCTTTTACCACTAAACAATTGTCCATACAAATTGAAAACCAAAACTGCTTTGCAAATTGAAACCATATGCTTGATTGCATTCTTATTTATGTACACAGACACCTACATTGATCAACTCAAAAAACCAATCAGGTGACATCACATTTTCATTGGAACTAACTGAGTATTTGAATGCCTATATGATTTTTGTGCATGCTATTTTGCAAGAATGAGATAATCAAAATAAAAAACTATAATATAAAGAAAAAAATGCAATTCATGCTTATAGCCTTATGATGGTGGCCTTATGACGAGAACCAGTTGATAGCTTACTTAATTTTGATTCCATCTAAATTACTATTGTATCTTTATATGCATGTGAAAAATTCATCTGTTTGGGAATGGATTCCTCTTATTAATCTAAATGACTAAATTTTGTTCATATGATCTTTGTTTCCTTAATACATCTAGATTCTACTAGAAAAAAGGATGTTGATTGATTCTTGTTCATAACCATCAAACTCTTTTTCTTAAAAAAGGAGAAGCAACAATATATCGATCTGAAACACCTCATCAGAATCATCGACATGCTTGTGTTGACTGTTAATGACTTCTAAATATGTTAATATGAAATTTGGCTGTTCATTATTGGAAAAAATTATAGATGTGTCATAATCTTGAATTTCTTGAAAGAGCTATTGAATAAATAATATTTCACAATAATCTAATAACAATTTGCTCGATGTCAGGGACAAAGACAACACTATGTTGAACATGTTCTTATTGTGACAACGACCCTCCAAAATTTTTTCCTAACTCAATTTTGGGGCCTACATTAATTTTTGTTTCAAGCCACCTAGTGTTGTCACGTTATTTGATTTGTTTCTCTTATGTTTTGTCTAAGTGTTGCATCCTCCTAAGTCATTTTCTCCTAGGTGTCCTCACCTAACCTTTAGAAGCGCTTATGATATCTTGTCCAAGGATAGGTGAGGTCATATATTTTCTTGACTTAGAAACTAGATTTATTCAACACATAAAAGAAAAAATAAGTAAGAAAAGGAAATTTTAAAGAAAAAGCGCACTCCAATACCACGAAGAGTCGTTCTCTTGTTGAGCACACTCCTTCGAGTTGAACAATTGTGCCATAGTGGAGCACACTCCTTCATGCTTAGCCAGTGCACCCTCCTTGAGCGCATTCCCTCAACACGAATGCATGCACCCTTTTATAACTAATGCATCCACTTTCTTGTTGCATGTGGGCTCACTCCTTGAAAATAGGAGCACTACTTGACTTTTTAAAATAAGTCATTCACTCATTGAAAAGTGGCAAGCATGCACGGGATGGATTTAAATCCGGTTAATCATTCTTTTTCATAATCATTATCATCTAGGTTGGGAGCACATCTTTGGATCAAGAAACTCTTCATCGACTTTTATTCCAAGTAAGTTTTGCATGTCAATTCTATTGGTTGCCTTGGTTATTTTTCCTGTCAATATTGCTTTGCTTGCTGGCGTTTCATAAATTTTCAATTTATTTACAGAGGTTTTAGTTAATTCTTGCTTTTGCAATTGTCAAACCGTTGTCACATCTTGCAACTGCATATTAGTCAACTATTCATATTGCAGTCATGATCGTGATAGACACTAGAAAAACTTGTAGATATTTCCTCTTCACATTTTGTTGGAAATACTAAGAGGGGGGTGAATCAATATTCCTTAGCAATTAGTACTTTTAAATATTTTAAGAGAATTAGTTAATATTCAATTCTTATTAATGTTTATCCAATAACAACAATAAACAAAAGAACACAATAAGCACAAGAATGTTAGGTGGAAAACCCCTACAGGTCAAAAACCATTGAATGATTTTCTAATAAATTATTTAATCTTCAGCCCCAACTGAATTAAAACTTACAACTTCCTAGAATTCTAGAAAAGCATTCTTCTCCAGCTCCCATTGGAAGGACGCCCCAAATCCATGGTTTCTTCAGTAGTCAACAGAATGGATGCCCCAAAAGCCTAGACCACCTACCACCCTGAAGTGTTCACAGGATTCAACCTATAGGTGACTTCATGCACCTGCCCAGTACCTCCCTACCACCCTATAATGACCAAAAATGAAATAAGAATGTGGACTCCCATACCAGGGACATTGATCCACGATACAATATAATTTACAATGATTTTCTTGTACTTAACTGAACACCCAATCACACTATGACCTGCAACCCAACCATGACATCATCCCAATAGTGACTCCTATACCACCAAACAATGCCTCTTTGACTCTAGGCAGATTGATTCTTTTACAATAATGATTCTTTCAATGATGACTCTTTTACAAATTTACAATGATGACTCTTTTACAACACTGGCTTTTTGAAAAGACCTAACACTTGACTCAAGATTTCTTCTTGGATCACTTGTAGTTTCTAAGGTACTATTGTGCTTGCTTCAAGTAATGGTACTTTGTCATTGCATGTCTTTCTAGTATCGTCTGAGTTGTTCTAAAGTGTCATCCTTCCTGCACATGCAATAACAAGCAAGACCCAAACAAATACAAAACAATATACTTACGATGTCCTGTAAAAACATATGTTAGAGATGATGCTAAAAATTCCTATGCAAACACTAATCATACATACCTTACTGTAGCAGACTTACCCTTGATTGTTGATGTGTGGTTCTTACTGTAGTGATCCTTGAATGCATACTTTTTCTTGCCTTCTAGGAGCTCGACATTGAATCTGTTCTATCTATGTAATTTTGGATCTCCAAGGTTTGAAATTTCGTCCTTCATAACCCTCTAAGTCCTCTTTCCAATTCCATTGGTCTGATCGATATTGGATTCTTCAAGAAAGAGTTATGCCCAATCTCCAACGATGACCTGATTATATACTAGTTCAGTAGAGCGAACTTGTACGAAGTGCCACGTATCATTGTTTCAACCTTCTGCCATGAAAATGATACCCAAAAAACTACAGTCCATCCTCTTTTTAGAAAAGTTTACAAAATTTGAATCCAATGCTCAGAGAGAAATTTATGACGATTTTCTAGAGGTTGCCTGTTTGACATGGAATTCGGGAGCCTACAAAAACCCTAACTTCCTAGGATCATATCTTCAAAAATATAGCGAACCAAGATCTGAAATTTGGTCGCAAGGTTCATCAGGATTTCGGCTCAAATGGCTTTTAATTTTAGCTTCTGAACCTTCATCGAAAAAATGTTATAGTGAAAATTCCACGATGACCCGTTCGAAGTAGCGAAATCCTAAAATCCAAGGCTCTAAACTTGCTTCAACACAAACCTTCAAACTTAATCATAATTTTGTGCCCTATCAGACCTCAATGAAACCTTAAACTACCTGCAATAGATCCTGCATTAGAAGCTCATGGGGGACAAAAAATTACAGAGGTCTTCTCACAAGATAGTTTTTTGAAAAGTACTTACTAGAGGAGGATATGATGGTCATTTATTTATAGAAATGTTTTGAATTGAGAGGGTCCTCAATAAGTGAACCTCGGAGGGTTTTTAAGAGAATAAAACGTTATTAATTATTGACTATTCAATGATCACGACCAATGATGAGTGCCATGCGACAACCCCATGGGGTTTTAGCCCACTAACTGGGGTTACTAACTTCAAACACGGATAACTCTCAAACTGTGAAGAACTATGTGGTCTGCCATATATCAACGAAAACATATCGACAATTAGAATCCATATAGAAGATAACTGGCTCAGAGTAGGATGAATTGTCAAGTCAAAATTCCCATGCAAAATTGGGGTAACCCTTGGTGCTGCTTGGGTTGACATCAATGAAAAACATTGATCAACAATATTCCCCTTTGGAATTGATGGCAACACAAGTACTCCCCCTATGATCATGACACCTCTTCCTACTTCCTTCTCTAACTCCCTCTAACAAACTGTCATCCTTCGGACTTGTACACACCTCCACTCCCCCTTTGTACTTAGTTATATAAGAGAAATAGTCTAATGAGGACTTGGGAGAATCCAAAAATTTTGGCGAAGATACTCAAATGCTTCACGAGGTAATGATTTGGTAAAGATGTCAGCAATTTGTTCCTTCGTGCCAACATATTGAAGCTTGATATTCTTTTCAACGATCTGCTCTCTAACGAAATGATATTTGATTCGAATGTGCTTTGTTTTGGAATGCGTCACAGGATTCTTGGAGATACTGACGACACTGTTGTTATTGCAGAAGATGGGAATAACCTCATCAAACTTGACTTGAAGATCTTGCAAATTTTTATTCATCCAGAGAACTTGAGTACAACAAGCTATTGTCGCGATATATTCTGCTTCCGTAGTGGATAACGAGATTGAAGACTACTTTTTACTTAACCATGAAACAAGGCAACCACCTAGATAGAATTTTGTTCCACTGGTACTCTTACGATCATCAACACTTCCTGCCCAATCTGTATCTGTATAAGCTTGGATAGCTAGATCGTTTCCTTTGGGATACCATATACCATATTCCGCTATGCCATTAAGATATCGAAGAATTATTTTGACAACAATAATATGAGATTCTTTTGGTGCTACTTGGAATCTTGCTACTTGTCCAACTTCCTGCATTATGTCTGGCCGAGAAGCTATCACATATAGAAGACTGCCAATCATAGATCTATACAACCTTTGGTCCACATCCTTTGAAAAATCTTCTAAACTTAACTTGCAACCTATTACCATTGAGGTAAGAACAAGCTTGCAATATTCCATCTTGAATTTCTTGAGCATTTCCTTGATGTACTCGGTTTGCTATATAAATATTCCTTTATCTTGCTGAGTTATCTGAAGCCCTAAAAAGTATGTCAGCCTGCCAAGTAGAGACATTTCAAACTCACTTTGTATCTTTGTGGCAACTTTTTTACTTAATTTGTCATCATTGCTTCCAAATATTATATCGTCCACAAATATCTCGATAATTATTAGGTTATCTTGATCCACTTTCACATCGAGATTATTGTCAACACTTCCTTTCTTGAATCCTTCTTGATGTAGATATCCATCAAGATGAGCATACCAAGCTCTAGGAGCTTGTTTGAGACCATATAGTGCCTTCTTTAATCTACAGATGTAGTCTTCCTTGTCAGAGAGCAGAAAACCTTCAGGTTGTTCAATGTAAACTTCTTCTTCCAATTCGCCATTTAGAAAGGTTGAATTAACATCCATTTGGTACACCTTGATTTTTCTCGAGCATGCATAAGCGAGAAACATCCTGATATATTCCATTCTAGCAATGGTAGCAAATGTTTCTTCAAAATCAATTCCTTCTACTTGTGCATATCCTTTGCAGACTAATCTTGCCTTATTCTTGGTAACCTGTCTATCCTCATTCAATTTGTTTCTGAAGACCCATTTAGTTTCAATAAATTTTTTATCCTTCGGTCGTGGAACCAATTCCCAAGTGTCATTCTTCTCAATTTGATCCAGTTCTTCATTCATAGCTACTACCCAGTGTTCATCTTGACTAGCTTCCCCAAAATTGCTACGATCAAAAGTGGCTAAAAGAGCAAGGAGATGAACGAAGTTGTCAACTTCTTCTAGTTCTAATTCCTTCATTTATGTTGCCGATGAGTTGATTTGACGGATTATTCTTTTGACACCATTATTTTAAAACTTTTGGATAAGTTTCTTGCACATCCCGTTGATCATTTCTTATTTCCTCTTGGTTGACGATTGTTTCTTTATTTGATTGGTCTTGTTTTGGAGCATCTTCTTCATCCTTCATAGATTCGACCTGAAGCTCCTCAGAGATGATCTCATTGTTATCCTTTAGAACACATTCTTCGTCAAAAGTAACATTTATGCTTTCAACTATTTGTTTTCGCTTGAGATTGTAGCATCTATAAGACTTTATTTTGCTTGAATAACCAATGAAAATACCTTCGTCAACACGAGAATCGAACTTTCCCAATTTTTGGTCTTCTCTTTTGATGTAGCATTTACTTCCAAATATTTTGAAGTATTTGACGTTAGCCATTCTTCCTTTCCATAGTTCATACAGAGCCATGTTAAAATTGTTCCTGAGTAGACCTATGTTTATAATGAATATTGCTGTATCGATTGCTTGAACCCATACTTTATCATCCAATTTTGAGTCATTTAACATTGTTCTAGCCATTTCTTGTACGGTTCCATTTTTTATTTCAGCAACTCCATTTTGTTGTGGTGTTCTGATTGTTGAGAATTGCCTTTTTATTCCATTTTTATCACAGTATTTCTGAAATACTTTGGACGTGAATTCTCTGCCATTACCTGATCTCAAACATTTCATCTTCAAATCAGTTTCATTTTTGACCAATTCCTTGTAGATTTTGAAACATTCGAATGCCTTAGACGTTTTCTTTAAGAAACAGACGATTGTCATTCTGGTGTAATCATCTATCATTAGCATAAAGTATAATTCATCGTCTAAAACTTTTGTTCTCATAGGACTACATATACCAATATGTATTAATTCCAATGGACGTGATGGTAAGTGTTCTTTTGTCTTGAGCTAAAATTTTCTCTGTTTTCCGTGCCTAAAAGCTTCACATATCGTATTGGTAGGTTTTGAAATTTTCGACATATCTCTTACTGCTTCCTTTTTGCTAATCCTGACCAAATTGTTGAAATTTATATGTCCCATTTGTTTGTGCAGTAACCAACTTTCATATTCTTTCACCAAAAATCACCCTTTAGGTGCCTCATCCAAAATATATATGTCATTTGGAGCTCTGCTTGCTGTAGCCAAAATTTTACCAAACTTGCCTTTCTTGATTTCACATTTCTTAGAGTTGAATAACATCATGTGTCCTTGATCGCACATCTGTCCAACACTGAGTAGATTGTGATTCATATTTTAAACCAACAAAACATCCTTTGCTAATGCATCCTTGCTTCCAAAAGACATCGTTCCATCCTTCTTTTCATTCAAGGATATGAACTTATTTCTATCTTCAGTCATATGCGTTAAGAAACTACTATCAACATACCAAACGTTGTTGTTGCTTTGAGCCTTGAGAGTGAGAGCACACTTTTCAGTCTTCTTTTTCCATATTTGTTCATTCCAATTTTGCGAGAATTCCTTTGAAGAACTTCCATGTCTGTAATATTTAGCCAAGTGTCCAAAATTGTTACATTTGTAACATTTGACGTCATCTCTTAAATGATCAAATCTATTGATATTCTACTGAGTTCTCAAATATATATTTTTGAAAGATCTCTTGGAACTATGTTGATTCTAAAAATATGTGTGACATTACACATCTCTATGTCCAAACCTTCCACATGAATAACAATGACCATAAAAGATAGGTTGATACTTGGGAGGAAATTTTCTTCAAGGAATTGTCTTCCATGGTTCTCCCTGCAAGTATTGATCTCTTGATTTAGTTGGGAGATCTACTTTCTCAGTAGATTTTGCATATCCATCTTCTTTTGTTGTCATAGAAGGACTTGACTCCTTTTTGGATTTTTCTTTAAGACCAGTCTTGTCAATGCATGATCACTGATTGCTGATGAGTTCTTCTAATGTCTTTGAGTTTTTGGCGTAGTTCTGAAGTGTTTTTTCATTTTTTACTTACTTTCGTAGAGAAACTATTTCAGCTTCCAATGCTTCTCTTTCCTTGTTGCTTTCCATTAATTATTTCCTGAGTGATTCTTCAATTCTTTTGTATTCTTCAACCTTGATTTTAATATTTAGGACATATTCCTTTTCTATCTTTAATTCATCTTCAAGAGTGTTGAGGTGCTTCTTCTTGATATTGAGCTCTTTGATAACCCTGATCACTTCGTTTTGAAATCCAACCTCAGTCATTGCTTCTTCTTTGTATCCTTCTTCGTTAGATGCCTCTTGCTTATTGTGCTTGGTCATCGGATGTGGAGCTATATTATTTGGAGAAGAAACTCTTCTTAAACCATTTCTTCTTTCCTTGCTTGTTGAACTTCCTAGGAGCTTTTTTTCCTTTCGTAGCAACCTCATTTTTGTGAGGACATTTGGTTGCAAAATGGCCAACCTTACCACAATTAAAACATATTGATGAAAGTTTACTTTTGAATTTTCCTATAACTATTCTCATTTTCTCTGTGAAGTAGGCAAATTCTTTATCTTAAAATTCTTCTTCATCTTCTTCATTTTCTTCATCCTTACAACTGCAAGTTTTTGCTTTCGGAGTCTGCTTGTCCTTATTAGTCTTCTTGGATGTGGCAAATGCCGTTTCTAAGTGAGATATGCCATCCTCTTCTTGAATCCTCATTTCATATGCCATAAGAATTCCATGAAATTCATCTATGCTGAGATTGGTCAGATTCGATCTATCTTTCAAGACAGATACCTTTGGGTTGAACCTTGCTGGTAAGGTTATGAGGATATTTTAGACAATAATTTTTGTGTCGATAGGTTCTCCCAAACCTTCCAATGTATTTGTTTTTTTATCAACATGCTGAAAGTATGCAACAATATCTTCATCTTCCTTCAATCCGAGTTGCTCAAAATTTTCCCTGAAAATTTGAAGCTTTGCTTCTTTCACCTGTGAGTCACCTGCATATATATTCTCAAGCTTGCCTCATACCTCTTTAGCAGTTTTGCAACTCAATGCCTTAAGATAGACAGATTTGATAAGCCCACTAATAATAAGATCTTTAGCCTTTGCATCATATACCATATTTTTCTTACCTTGTTCATCCAGGGTCGATGTGAAGCCTTTTTCAATGATCTCCCATACTTCGTATCCTTGTGTCAACAAATGAACTTGCATTCTTCCACTCCATAGTGCATAGTTATTTTGATCTAGACTTAAATAGGAACACAACAACTTACAGAGATAACCATACACATAGATATGCAGTGGAAATAATACTTCATTTCATTAAAGTAAAATACTGAAATATTCTTACAAACAGTAATAGAAATAAACTAGCTAGGGCGATGGTAGCTTATATCTGAGAAGAGATGTGGTGGCTACATGCCTCTGAACTGTGTTACAATGAGGATTGAAGGCCTATTTATTGTTGAGAAACAATGGAAAACCCTTTCACATCCCAAAACCTAACCGTAGAAGATGAAACACCAAATTGTGTGCCCCGTTTGGGTAAATTGGTACATCAATTTCCCGAGGTCGTAACTTTGGCATACGATCTCCGCTTGACGCGTACAATAGCTCCTTAGAAAGATCTATTCGAGAAATACCACTTTGGGAAGGGAAACATCAGTCCAAGGACCCATGTTGCCCCCAGATTTCCTGAAAAACGTCGTTTAGGGCCTCAAAACGGCTCAGGAAGTTCAGGACCCGAAAAAACTGCTAAAAATAGTAAACTGTGCTACAATTTAGGAAACTGAAAGGACTAAAAGAGACAGTTGTGGGGGTCCAAATGGGATAGGTGGGTGGCCACCAACATCCACCTAGATCATTCCTCCCCCCATAGGAAGCAATGGTCCCCATTGCGTTGAGTTCCTCCCTGAGATGAGGAAGCTTTTGCTGAGCTGGGTCTCTGGTGAGCTGTTTTGCAATCTCTGATGCGTTCTCTCTGTAGATGCAACCAAACTTTTTCGCCCACCTGAAATTTGTGTGGTACCCCTATGGGTGAGGAGAAGTTGTTCCTGTGTTCTATCATGCCCGTATCCCTTTGTTGCTGCTCCTGCGTGGAGGAACCCTTTGGAGGGGTCATGGATGTAGCAACGATCTTCCCCTTATTTTGGGAGTGAACCATATATATGAATTTCCTTGTCTGGTAGATGAGCTTGCTGCCTTTCTTAGCAGTGATCAAATAGGTGGCAATAGGTGGGGCTACCTTTGGTATCTTAAAGAAATAATGACAGCGCGAGGCCTTGACTCATACACAACATGTCGCCTCCACAAGTATGGCTGGCCTAAGAGTACATCGCAAACATCCAGAGGTGTAACATCACACAATACCTTGTCTGTGAAGGGCTTGATGCTGTAGGGAAGGCGACACTATTGGTGAACTTTGAGATATTTTCCTTCATGAAGCCACCTGATACTGTACAGCTATGGGTGTGGTGTAGTTGGTAGCCCCAACCGCTTCATGACCTCTGCTGAAATGAGGTTCTTTTGGCTGTCACTGTCGAAAATGAATTGTAGCGGGGAACCCTTCACCCACATCTGTGAGTGGAAAAGACGCTCCCCTTCCTCTGGATTTTCGGGCTCATTTTTCTGGATCTTGGTGGTGGCAACAGTGGCGCTGGGATCTGCATCAATGATCTGCTTCCCTTTGCCATTCCCCTTGTCAGGTTCTGGCTCAGGGTCGGAACATGCATCTGATTCGGAAGCCGTCAACTCGGCCACCAGCGACTGCTTGGTTTGACACTCACTTGTGTTATGAGTGGGACTCTTGTGGAACTCACACCACTTTCCTGTGTCCTTCTTCGGCTTCACGGTGTTGTTCTTTTCTTGGGGCTTCGATGGGTTATCTTGGGTCACCCCACTTTGGCTTTGTCCTTTGGGCTTTGGATTTGCAGATCCCAAGTCTTGCTTCTTCTGTTTTAACTTTTGCTCGATTTTGACAACGTATCGGTATGCTGTGCCAAGTGAGGGGATGTTCAAGAACTCCATCTCTTCCTGGATGTATCTGTGTAGGCAGCCACAGTATTTGAGTACCAGATGTAGCTCAGAATATTTGATACCCAACTGTGTGCGAAGGGTATGAAAAATGTTTGTGAATTCTGGCACATCTTGGTCTCGTCCCTGCTGTAGTGTGGTCCATTTGATGTATTTGTCCTCGTAGCTTTTGAAAAGGTAGTACTACTCCTTGATGGCATCTCAGAATGAATCCCAAGTGGGTGTGGCTGAAAATAGTGAGCCTGTGCTTTCATCCTTCTGCTCGTAGTAGGTTTCCCACCAGTCCTTGATGTGGGGGACTGCTTTGAGAAGAGCGAAAACAATCTTTTTCCGACTCGAAAATTCATGAACAGAAAAATAATCCTCTAGCAGATTTAACCATTTGTCTACAACGTCTGCATCTATTTGACCCTGGAATATGGGGATTTCAAAACTAGCTTGTACCTTAAACGGTGTGGCGTTTCTAGAGTAGCTGTTGGAAGCTGATGCGTCGCGTCTGGGTAGCCATTGAAGGATCTTTGCAAAGCTATCCATCATCGCATTCCTTTGTCGCTCGAGGGCTTCTTCGAGCAAGATTTTGATAGGGTCTCCTGCCCCTTCGTCTTTCTTCTCATCCGCCATGGGAGGCCATCGGGATTTGTGAGGCTGGTCTTGCAAAGGTTCGACCAATTCAAGCCCTAACTCCTTATATCCCGATCTCGTTGGGGACATGCAAAGAAAAACAGAGAAAAAGCAGATCGCTCTGATACCACTGATCCAGACTTAAACATGAATGCAACAACTTACAGAGATAACCATACACATAGATATGCAGTGGAAATAATACCTCATTTCATTAAAGTAAAATACTGAAATATGCTTACAAACAGTAATGGAAATAAACCAGCTAGGGCGATGGTAGCTTATCTCTGAGAAGACATGTGGTGGCTACATGCCTCTGAAATGTGTTACAATGAGGCTGGAAGGCCTATTTATTGTTGAGAAACAATGGAAAAACTCTTCACATCCCAAAATCTAACCCTAGAAGATGAAACACCAAATTGTGGGCCCCGTTTGGGTAAATTGGTACATTAATTTCTCGGGGTCGTAACTTTGGCATACGATCTCTGTTTGACACGTACAATAGCTCGTTAGAAAGATCTATCCAAGAACTACCACTTTGGGAAGGGAAAAATCCGTCCATGGACCCATGTTTCCCCCAGATTTCCTGAAAAACGTCATTTAGGGCCTCAAAACGGCTCTAGAAGTTCAGGACCTGAAAAAACTGCTAAAAATAGTAAACTGTGCTACAATTTAGGAAACTGAAAAGACTGAAAGAGACAATTATGGTGGTCCAAATGGGATAGGTGGGTGGCCACCAACATCCACCTGGATCAACCATTGAACAAAGGAACTCTATTCTTGGTATATTCCATGATCTCCTTCCAGTTCTTAGACTGTTATTGAATGAACCAAGCTCTGATTCCAATTGTTGGAAATATTGAGGGGGGTGAATCAATATTCCTTAGCAGTTAGCACTTTTAAATCTTTTCAGGCCATTAATTAATCTTCAATTATTATTAATGTTTATCCAGTAACAATAATAAACAAAAGAACATAATAAGCACAAGGATTTTAGGTGGAAAACCCCCTCTGGGTCAAAAACCATCGAACAATTTTCTAATAAATTTTTTAATCTTCAACTCCAACTAAATTGAAAGTTACAAATTCCTAGAATTCTAGAAAAAACATTCTTCTCCAACTCCCACTAGAAGGACACCCCAACACCCTGGTTTCTTCAGTAGTCAACTGAATGGATGCCCCAACATCCTAGACCAACCTACCACCCTGAAGTGTTCACAGGCTCCAACCTGTAGGTGACTTCATGCACCTGCCTAGCACCTCACTACCACTCTATAATGACTAGAAATGAAACAAGAGTGTGGACTCCCGTACTAGGGACAATGATCCACGATACAATATAATTTATGATAATTTTCTTGTACTTGGATGAACACCCAATCACATTATGACCTGCAACCCAAGCATGAAATTATCCCAATAGTGACTCCTATACCTCCCAACAATGCCTATCCGACTCTAGGAAGATTGACTCTTTTACAATAATGACTCTTTTACAAATTTACAATGATGACACTTTTACAACATTGGATTTTTGACAAGACCTGACACTTGACTCGACATTGCTTCTTGGATCACTTGCAACTGCTGAGGTACTATTGTGCTTGCTTCAAGTAATGTAAATTTGGCATTTCATGTCCTTCTAATATGTGTCCGAGTTGTTCTAAAGTGTTATCCTTCCTGCACATGCATTAACAAACAAGACCCAAACAAATACAAAAAAATATACTTACGATGTAATGCAAAAAAATATGTCAAAGATGATACTCAAAATTCAAATGAAAACACTAATCACACATACTTTTTTTTAGCAGACTTACCCTTGATTGTTGATGTGTGGTCCTTACTGTAGTGATCCTTGAATGCATACTTTTTCTTACCTTGTAGGAGCTCGACATCGAATCTGTTGTATCTATGTAATTATAGATCTCCAAGGTCTGAAATTTCTTCTTGTCATAGCCTTCTAAGTCTTCTTTCCAACACCATAGTCATGATCAAGATTGGATTATTCAAGAAAGA
Organism: Pinus taeda; assembly: GCA_000404065.3. Lineage (NCBI taxonomy): Eukaryota > Viridiplantae > Streptophyta > Pinopsida > Pinales > Pinaceae > Pinus > Pinus taeda. The sequence goes on from APFE030993722.1 coordinate 177,893, forward strand.
GTTATTCCTAATCTCCCACGATGGCCTAATTATAGACTATTTTAGTAGAGCGAACTTGTACAAAGTGCCACGTGTCATTGTTTAGACTTTCAGCCCTGAAAATGATACAAAACAAACTAAAACACATCCTCTTTCTGTAATTGTTTAGGAAATTTGAATCCAATTCTCATAGAGAAAGTTATGATGATTTTACTGAGGTCACCTGTTTGACATGGAATTCAGGAGCTTTCCAAAACCATAACTTCCTGAGATCATATCTTTGAACATATAGAGAACCAAGATATGAAATTTGTTCACAAGGTTCATTAAGATTTTGACTCAAATGGGTTTTAATTTCAGCTTCTTAAGCTTCGTAGAAAAAATTTTATAGCGAACATTCCATGATGACCTTTTTGAAGCAGTGAAATCCTAGAATGAAAGGCTCTAAACTTGCTTCAAAACAAACCTTCAAACTTGATCATAATTTTGTGCCATAGATATACCTTGCAACAGATCCTACTTTAGAAGCTGATGAGGACCGAAAAATTACAGAGGCCTTCTCACAAGATAGTTCATTGAGAAGTACTTACTAGAGGAGGATATGAGGGTCACTTATTTATAGAAATGTCTTGAATTGAGAGGGTCCTCAACAAGTGAACATTGGAGGGATTTCAGGATCATAAAAAATTATTAATTATTAACTATTCAATGACCAAAACCAATGATGAGTGCCATGGCACAACCCCATGGGGTTTTATCCCACTAATTGGGGTTACTAACTTCAAACACAAATAACTCTAAAACCGTGAAGAACTACGTGGTGTGCCATATATCAACATAAACATATTGATGAGTAGAATCCCTCTAGAAGATGCTTGACTTAGAATATGATGAGTTGTCAAGTTAAAATGCCCATGCAAGATCAAGGTAGCCCCTGGTGCTGCTTGAGTTAACATCAATGACAACCACTGATCAACAATCTCCCTCTTTAGCATTGACAGAAACATAAGTACTGTCCTTTTGATCATGACACCACTTCCTATTGCCTTCTCTCCCCCTTTTTCATCAATGTCAAAGGGTAACTCCCCCTCACAAACTGTCATCATGCATACTTGTACGCACCTCCACTCCCCGTTTCTACTTAGTTAGATAAGATAAAAAATTTAATGAAGACTTCAGAGAATCCCAAGATTTTAGCAAAGATACTCAAATGCTTCACGAGGTAATGGTTTGGTAAAGATGTCAACGATTTGTTCCTTCATGCCAACATATTCAAGCTTGATATTCTTTTCGGTGATCTGCTCTCTAACAAAATGATATTTGATCAGAATGTGTTTTGTTTTAGAATGCATCACAAGATTCTTGGAGATAATGATGGCACTGGTGTTATTGTAGAAGATGGGAATAGGCTCATCAAACTTGACTTGAAGATCTTGCAAAGTTTGCTTCATCCAGAGAACTTGAGTACAACAAGCTGTTGCCGCGATATATTCTGCTTCCATTGTGGATAACGAGATTAAAGACTTATTTTTACTTAACCATGAAATAAGGAAACCACCTAGATAGAATGCTGCTCCACTGGTACTCTTACGATCATCAACACTTCCTACCCAATCTGTATCTGTATAAGCTTGGATAACTAGATCATTTCCTTTGGGATACCATAGACCATATTCTGCTGTGCCCTTAAGATATCGAAGAATTATATTGAGACAATAATATGAGATTATTTCGGTGCTACCACATATATAATACTTCCAATCATAGATCTATACAACCTCTGGTCCACATCCTTTGACAAATCTTCTAAACTTAACTTGCAACTTGTTACCATTAGGGTAAGGACACGCTTGCAATCTTCCTTCTTAAATTTCTTGAGCATTTCCTTGATGTACTTGGTTTAATATATAAATATTCCTTTATCTTGCTGAGATATCTGAAGCCCTAAAAAGTATGTCAGCTCGTCAATTAGAGACATTTCAAACTCACTTTGCATCTTTGTGGAAAAGTTTTTACTTAATCTATCATCATTGCTTCCAAAGATTATATTGTCCACATATACCTCGATAGTTGTTAGGTTATCTTGATACACTTTCACATAGAGATTGTTGTTGATGCTTCCTTTCTTGAATCCTTGTTGATGCAGATATCCATCAAGATGAGCATACCAAGATATAGGAGCTTGTTTGAGACCATATAGTGCCTTCTTTAATCTGCAGAGGTAGTCTTCCATGTCAGAGAGCAGAAAACCTTTGGGTTGTTCAATGTAAACTTCTTCTTCCAATTCACCATTTAGAAAGGCTGACTTAACATCCATTTGGTACACATTGATTTTTCTAGAGCATGCATAAGTGAGAAACATCCCGATAGCTTCCATTCTGGCAACGAGAGAAAATGTTTCTTCAAAATCAGTTCCTTCTACTTGTGCATATCCTTTGCAAACTAATCTTGCCTTACTCCTGGTAACTTGTCTATCCTAATTCAATTTGTTTCTGAAGACCCATTTAGTTCCAATAAATTTTTTATCCTTTGGTCGTGGAACCAATTCCCAAGTGTCTTTCTTCTCAATTTGATCCAATTCTTCATTCATAGCTATTAACCAGTGTTCATCTTGACTAGCTTCCTCAAATTGCTAGGCTCAAAAGTTGCTAAAAGAGCAAGGTGGGCTTGCTGTGATGAACAAAGTTGTTAACTTCTTCTAGTTCTAATTCCTTCATTTATGTTGTTGATGATTTGATTTGATGGATGATTCTTTTGACACCATTCTTTAAATTTTTTGAAGAAGTTTCTTGTACATGCTGTTGATCATTTCTTATTTCCTCTTGGTTGACTATTGTTTCCTTATTTGATTGGCCTTGTTTTGGAGCTTCTTCTTCATCCTTCACAGATTCTACCTCAATCCCCTCAAAGATGATCTCAATGTTATCCTTTAAAACACAGTCTTCATCAAAAGTAACATTTATGGTTTCAACTATTTGTTTTTGCTTCAGATTGTAGCATCTATAAGCCTTTCTTTTGTGTGAATAACCAACGAAAATACCTTCATCAACACGGGTATTGAACTTGCCCAATTTTTGGTATTCTCATTTGATGTAGCATTTAATTCAAAATATTTTGAAGTATTTGACATTAGCTAGTCTTCCTTTCCATAGTTGCTACAGAGTCATGTTACAATTGTTCCTAAGAAAACATCTGTTTATCATGAATATAGTTGTATCAATTGCTTGAATCCAAAATTTATCATCTAATTTTGAGTCATTTAACATTGTTCTATCCATTTCCTATATAGTTATGTTTTTTCTTTTAGTAACTCCATTATGTTGTGGGGTTTTGGCTGTTGAGAATTGCCTTTTTATTCCATTTTTGTCATAGTATTGCTGAAATGATTTGGACATGAATTCTCCGCAATTATCTGATATCAAACATTTGATCTTCAAATCAGTTTCATTTTCAACCAATTCCTTGTAGATTTTGAAACATTTGAATGCCTCAGACTTTTTCTTTAAGAAACTGATGACTGTCATTCTAGTGTAATCATCTATCATTAACATAAAGTATAATTCACTATCTAAACCTTTTGTTCTCATAGGACCACATAGATCATTATGTATTAATTCCAATGGATGTGATGCTAAGTGTTTTTTGTATCTTGAACTCAACTTTTGTCTATTTTCCATGCCTACAAGCTTCACATATTGTATTGGTAGGTTTTGAAATTTTTGGCATATCTCTTATTTCTTCCTTTTTGCTGATCCTAACCAAATTATCAAAATTTATATGTCCCATTTGTTTGTGCCATAACCAACTTTCATCTTATTTCACCAAAAAGTACCGTTTAGGTGCCTCATCCAAAATATATATGTCATTTGGAGCTTTGTTGGCTATAGCCACAATTTACCAAGCTTGCCTTTCTTGATTTCACATTTATTAGAGTTAAATAACATTGTGTGTCCTTGATTACACATTTGTCCAACATTGAGGAGATTGTGATTCATATTTTCAACCAAAACAACATCCTTCGCTAATGTATCCTTGCTTTCAAGTGTGACCATACCTGCTCCTATGACGTTTGAAGACTCTTCATTTCTAAATGACACTGTTTCTTCCTTCTTTTCCTTCAAGGATATGAACTTATTTCCATCTCTAGTCATATGCATTGAGAAACCACTGTCAACATACCAAAAATTTCTGTTGCTTTGGGCCTTGAGAGAGAGAGCACACTTTTCAGTCTTCTTTTTCCATACTCGTTCATACTGATTTTGTGAGAATTCCTTTGAAGAACTTCCAAGTCTACAATATTTTGCCAGGTGTCCAAAATTGTTACATTTGTAACATTCGACATCATTTCTTAAATGATCAAATATGTTGATATTCTACTGAGTTCTGGAATATCTATTGCTAAAAGATCTTCTAGAACTATATTCATTCCAAACATATGTGCGACATTATACAATTTTATGTCCAAACCTTCCACATGAATAACAATGACCATACAAGATAGGTTGATACTTGGGAGGAAAATTTATTCGAGGAATTATCTTCCATGGTTCTTCCTGCGAGTCTTGATCTCTTGATTTAGCTGAGAGATCTACCTGCTCGGTAGATTTTTCATATCCATCTTCTTTTGTTGTCATAGAAGAACTTGACTCCTTTTCAGATTTTTCTTTAAGACCAGTCTTGTCACTGCATGATTGTTGATGAGTTCTTCCAATGCCTTTGAGTCATTAGCATAGTTTTGAAGAGTTTTTCCATTTTTTACTTCCTTTGGTAGAGAAACTATTTCAATTTCCAATGCTTTTCTTTCCTTGTTTCTTTCCTTTAATTATTTCTCGAGCGATTCTTCAGTTCTTTTGTATTCTTCAACCTTGATTTTAAGATTTAGGACTTGTTCCCTTTCTGTCTTTAATTCGTCTTCAAGAGTGTTGATGTGCTTGTTCTTGTCCTTGATATCTTTGATAACCTTGATCACTTCGTTTTGAAATTCAACCTCAGTAATCTCTTCTTCTTCGTCAGATTCCTCTTTCTTATTGTGCTTGGCCATAAATAATACACTTCTGTTGATTTCTTATTCGTAATCACTATCTTCATCAGATGAGGAGCTATCTTCTTTGGTGAAGAAACTCTTCTTAAACCATTTCTTCTTGCCTTGCTTGTTGAACTTCCTAGGACCTTTCTTTCCTTTCGTAACAACCTCATTTTTCTGAGGACATTTGGTTGCAAAATTCCCAACCTCACCACAATCAAACATATTAATGTAAGTTTACCTTTGAATTTTTTCGTACCTATTCTCATTTTCTTCATGAAGCAGGCAAATTCTTTATCTAAAAATTCTTCTTTATCTTCTTCCTTTTCTTCATCCTTACAACAACAAGTTTTTGCTTTCAAAGTCTTCTTGTCCTTACTAGTATTCTTGGATGTAGAAAATGTTGTTTCTAAGTGAGATATGCCATCGTCTTCTTAAATCCTCATTTCATGTTCAATATAAATTCCATGCAATTTATCTATGCTGAGATTGGTCAGATACTATCTTCCAAGACAGATACCTTTGGGTTGAATCTTGCTGGCAAGGTTCTGGGGATCTTTCGAACTACAATTTTTGTGTCGACAGGTTCTCCCAAACCTTCCAATGTATTTGTTTTTTTATCAACATGCTGAAAGTATGCAACAACATATTCATCTTCCTTCAGTCCAAGTTACTCAAAAATTTCCCTGAAAATTTGAAGATATACTTCTTTCACTTGTGAGTCACTGTCATATATATTCTCAAGCTTGCCTCGTACCTCTTTAGCAGTTTTAGAACTCAATACCTTAAGATAGACAAATTCGATAAGCCCACTCATAATAAGATCTTTAACCTTTGCATCATATACCATATTTTTCTTACCTTGTTCATCTGGGGTTGATGTGAAGCCTTTTTAAATGATTTCGCATACTTTGTATCCTTGTGCCAACAAATGAACCTGCATTCTTCCACTCCAAAGTGCATATTTATTTCCATTGAACAAAGGAACTCTACTCTTGGTATATTCCATGATCTCCTTCCAGTTGTTAGACTGCTATTGAATGAACCAAGCTCTGATTCCAATTGTTGGAAATACTAAGAGGGGGGGTGAATCAATATTCCTTAGCAATTAACACTATTAAAACTTTTCAGAGCATTAGTTAATCTTTAATTATTAATAATGTTTATCCAGTAACAACTATAAACAAAAGAAAACAATAGGCACAAAGATTTTAGGTGGAAAACCCCATCTGGGTCAAAAACCATCGAACGCTGTTTAATAAATTCTTTAATCTTCATCTCCAACTAAATTAAAAGTTACAACTTCCTAGAATTCTAGAAAAGCATTCTTCTCCAGCTCCCACTCGAAGGACGCCCCAATGCCCTAGTTTCTTCAATATTCAACTAAATGGATGCCCCAACATCCTAGATCAAAATACCACCTTGAAGTTTTCACAAGCTCCAACCTATAGGTGACTTCATGCACCTACCTAACACCTACCTGCCACCCCATAATGACCAGAAATGAAACAAGATTGTGGACTCCCGTACCAGAGACAATGATCCATGATACACTATAATTTACAATGATTTTCTTGTACTTGACCGAACACCCAATCACACTATGACCTGCAACCCAACCATGACATCATCCCAATTGTGACTTGTATACCTCCCAACAATGCCTCTTTGACTCTAGGAATATTGACTCTTTTACAATAATGACTCCTTCAATGATGACTCTTTTACAAATTTACAATTAACAAACTTTTACAAATTTACAATGATGACTCTTTTATAGCACTAGCTTTTTGACAAGACCTGACACTTGACTCGACATCGCTTCTTGGATCACTTGCATCTTCTGAGGTAATGTTGTGCTTGCTTCAAGTAATGGTACTATGGCATTGCATGTCCTTCTAGTATGTGTCCGAGTTATTCTAAAGTGTCATCCTTCCTGCACATGCATTAACCAACAAGACCCAAACAAATAAAAAACAGTATACTTACGCTGTCCTGCAAAAACATATGTCAGAGGTGATACTCAAAATTCCAATGCAAACACTAATCATACATACCTTGCTGTAGCAGACTTACCCTTGATTGTTGATACGTGGTCCTTACTGTAGTGATCTTGAATGCATACTTTTTCTTTCCTTCTAGGAGCTTGATACTGAATTTATTGTATCTATGTAATTTTGGATCTCCAAGGTCTAAAATTTCATCCTGTTAGAGCCCTCTAAGTCCTCTTTCAAACCCCAGAGGTATGATCTAGATTGTATTCTTCAAGGAAGAGTTATCCCCAATCTCCCACGATGACCTAATTATATACTAGTTCAGTAGAGCGAACTTGTATGAAGTTCCACGTGTCACTATTTAGAATTTCGGCCCTAAAATGATACCCAACAAACTATAGTCACTCCTCTTTCTCTCACTTCTTACGAAATTTGAATCCAATACTCAGAGAGAAAGTTATGACGATTTTCCCGAGGTCACCTGTTTGAGATGGAATTCGGGAGCTTGCAAAAACCCTAACTTCCTCAGATCATATCTCCGAAAATATAGCGAACCAAGATCTGAAATTTGGTCATGAGGTTCATCAAGATTTAAGCTCAAATGGTTTAATTTAAGCTTTTGAAGCTTCATAAAAAAAAGGTTATAGAAAAAATTCCATGATGACCTGTTTGAAGTAGCGAAATCCTAGAATCCAAGACTCTAAACTTGCTTCAAAATAGACCTTCAAACTTGATCATCATTTTGCACCTTAAGCATACCTCAACGAAACCTTAAACTCCCTACAACAGATCTTGTGTTAGAAGCTCATGAGGGCCAAAAAATTATAGATTACTTCTCACAAGATAATTCGTTGAAAAGTACTTACTAGAGGAGGATATGAGGGTCACTTATTTATAGAAATGTCTTGAGTTGAGAGGGTCCTCAACAAGTGAAAGGTTGAGGAATTTTAGGAGTGTAAAACATTATTAATTATTGAATATTCAATGACCACAACCAATGATGAGTTCCATGCCACAACCCCATGGGGTTTTAGTCCACTAAGTAGGGTTACTAACTTCAAACAAATAACTCTCAAACTGCGAAGAACTACGTGGCGTGCCATATATCAACGGAAACAATTCGACAGGTAGGATCCATCTAGAAGATTCTTGACTCATAATAGGATGATTTTTCAAGTCAAAATGTCCATGCAATATTGGGGTAGCCCCTAATGCTGCTTGGGTTGACATCAATGACAACCACTGATCAACACATTTATATCATTCAATCTTGTTGTTGAAATTTTCCTTGATCCATTTCAAGATACAAAACACTTCTAGAACCCAAATCCTAACTAACTAAGAAAGATGCACCTAGAAAGACAAGTTTCCCTCTATAGTGCATTCCTTCATCATGAAGAATTTTGCCCTCCTTGAGCACATTTGCTCACATGTTTTATCCTTCTTCTCTTCAACATGCACCCTTCTTCCCTCTTTTTCCTCATGAGAGGATGAGCGCACCTTGAAGACCTGAAGGCCTGAGGCTTGACCCCTTCATCTCTTCAGAGTGCACCCTCTTAGTCTTATTGAGCGCATGAGTGCACCTTCAAGGATCGAAGGCTTTCGCTTCGAGCTTTGTTAGTGCACCCTGTGCCCTTGATGTTCTCTCTCTCTTGCTTGAGCACATGATCACACCTCAAAGTCCCAAATGTCCCTTGAACTTCCCTCATGCTTTCATATTGCGCCCTCCTTGTTTGCATGTAAATTTCTTGCTTGTATGAGTAATTATGTCTCGTTGTTGATATGCTTATGATGTTAGATACATGATTGATGGCTTTGCAAATATGTTTTGCTAAGTTATTGCTCGTAATAGATTAAATAATTCATAAATTTAATCGTTGTCACCATGAGTGTGGTTCCACATACAAATGTTCAAGCTGTTAGTAAGGTTACTCTTTCATCATCTATTGAAACGATGCTTCCCGCTACATGTCAAGTGGACCTTAAAGAAGCCTTAGAAGCAAGCACTAAATAAGTAGTAGAGGTTACAAATCTTACCATTCCCATCTATGCAATTACACAATGCTTCATAGACCAGTCTACAAAGGTCACATAGAAAGACATTAAAGACACATTCATGTAGAAAAAATTCCATGAAAAATTGGAAGGCTTGGAAGTATACATCAATATCAAGTGGTCCAGGATGCATAGGATTGCATGCAGATTCCCAGTCCCTTGTGTAGAAGTGATTGAATGAATTCTTACACACATAAATGACTTAGATCTGGTCCTTTGAAGTGAAAGTGGTGGTCAACTTGCCACCTATTATGGAGAAGACATGCAAACCCATTATAAGATGTGGAGGCCCATCGATACAAGTGACACTATTAAATTTTGGTGTCAAGAGCCTGCTAAGTTCCATCACCGCCCATCTACAGTTTACCCGACTAAGATTTTTAGGGATGTATATTAGTATCTCATTGTTATGTGTTGTAGATTGCATGGGAGAAAGAAAGCTGAGGTGTTTGAAGAGAGTTGGATATATATTTTCAACAACATGGTCACACGTGGCAAAGTCTTAAATTGGGTAAATATACTTTTTTTCGAGTTGCAACGTCATGTTGGGTAGGCTAAAGCATCTTTAAGGTCAAATCAGGCCCCAAATTTCTACATGTCGACATTTTTATTGGATGGAATCTGTGCATGATATGCATTCTGAGGATTATATTAAAATTGGAGCCTGCATGATAAGTTCCCAGTTTACTTCCATTGCAGGGTGTTGTTTGAATTGAGTTTCAGATGGGATACGATAGGTTAGCATAACATTTCTTCGCAATCATATTTTAGATGATATATGAGATCGATCCTCCTTGCATGACCAACCAAGTGAAGGAGTCATTACATGATATCATGAATTGGTTTGTTACGCGTAAAGGTACATACATATGATGCTTTGGATGTCATATTTCTCCTCACCTCATGCTGCAATATGTAACTAATAATATGGTGATGCAAGAAGTGGCTTATCAATTGAGCAAGGGATTGTCAAGAGTCCTTCACAGAAGGAATAAAGCCCCTTGGCCAAATTTTCCTCTGAGGATCAAATTGTATGAGTTGAAGAGCCACAAGGCGATAGAGGTTGAAATACAAGAGTTGGAATTCTCACACTTTGTAACTAAGGATTTTCATGGATATGATCCCAGAAGAGTATGCAAGCAAAATTGTGAAAGGATTGGTTTCACTTGGGGTTATTCATTAATGTCTACAACAGAAGATGAGAAGGTAATAACTGGTACAATGAAGAAAGAAGAACACATCTAGGGTTCAAAGCCATTTCTCCCCAAGATATATAAGTACAGGAGGCACCATAATCAACTCCTCAAGCAAATAGTTCAGTTCCCAAGAAAAGGAACAAGCATGATTCGATAGGTGAAAGTACTAGGAAGTGAAAGGATGATCCTTTGAATATCCAAGCTGAATAGGAAAGGAGAGAACTGGAGGCAAAGATGCAACATGAAGAAGAGGAGAGGAGGAAGCAAAAAGAGTTTCTTAGGAAGCAGTAGGGAGAAGAAGAGGATAGAAGCAGAATAGAACAAGAACGACAAAGGTAGTCACAAGAGGATGAAGCAATACAAAGGCTATAGGAAGAACAATTAACTCAGGAGATAGAGGAAAAGTTGGAGGAACATGACACCATCCATCCCATAGTTGATGAGTCAGGTTCTCTGGCAGAACCTCCTCTTATAGGTGCTCATATCCCATTCGATAAAATGGGAATCACACATCCACCTGAAGACAGATTCATGGATGTGTGCAATGTCACGTTTGATCAGCTAAAAAAAATACTGTGCAACAAAGGTGTAGATACTTCAGAAATGATCCTTAGAATTCAGTCTCAGTATCCACAAAAAAGGTGATAGCTCCTAACTAGGAAGGATCCCAGGGAAATCATGGTGTCCAATGTTGCTTTTGCTACAACAACATAGGACAAATCAAAGTATTTGTTGAATGACAATGCAAGATAAAGGAGGGAGTTGGTTGCGGTGAAGCAACAAACATAACATCTTGCTGCAAAGAATCAACGATTTTATTCTCACAACTTCAACATGACATAATTCCATTCAACCATACAAGATGAATTAGGGTGAATGGAGGACACCAGACACAATTGTATGACGAGATTATACTTCTACAACAAGTGGTGGCTTCTCCAATTGGCATTCAAAAGAAAGCACAAGAAGTCTTGAAGCTCCTGAAAGTGGTAAAAAAAGCGGTTGATCAACTTTAGGAATGGGTTGCCAAATATTCGAATGTTCCACAACATTTGGTTTGAAAGGACAAGATTTCCGTCGAGATAGACAAAGTACAGTTGAGATTCCATCATCAGAACTACATCTATCTTTGATAACAATACACTAACATTATTGCCGCTTATGGTTGACTGCACAATGGGTTCGAGTCTCTTAGATAGAAACATGGGATGCCTTTAGTAGGATCACCTGAATAAATAAGAGGAAAGGATATAATATTTCAAGAAATCAGACAATACATTGAACAAATCAATGAAGCATCAAAACAAGAAGGCTTGGATATCACCAAAGACATTATTCTACAATATGCCATCGCACTGGAATTTTCATGGCTATGGAATAATGTACAATCAAGCTCCAAGACTATATTGATAGAAGCACTGGAGGTGAAGATGTGGTGTGCAACGGACTTGCCATTTTGGGTCAAAGTCATATCTACGAAGTTAAAAGTATGGCACACATACATCACTAATGAGCTCCATGAGTACGCTGATGCTTTTTGAGCTCCCTTCTTGGATTGGAAGTGTCGAAGTCACTTGCTCACACATGCTCAGTCCGTAACAAGTGAATGAGCGCATTCTTTTATGCAAGCTTGGAAAAGCATAACACGTTCCATCAAGATTGTTCATGTGCAATGTCCAATCCATGTTGACAGTCAATGCACACTGATAACGATAGTTTCTCACATTCTAGCTACGTTTTTACTTCCATTTCAGCGATTTTTGAAAACTATCGCTTTCACACACCTTTGTTTTGTGAGTTTCATTTTCATGTTTTTGGCTGTCTCTTTCACTTTCCTTCACTTTAACTAGTGTCATTTTCATGTTATCATTGCTCTAACATGTGTTACTTTAACTACTGTTCACATATGGCAAGAGTCGTTTGCACTTTAGCAATTGTCATCTTTTCACATGTTAGCTATCGCACAATGTATGTATGCTTGATGTGGTGGTTTCAAGGGGTTATATTTGTGTGAATTATTTGGTCTAATAATCTAAACATCATTCACACTCATTCCCAAATTTTTAAACACTGTCATATAAGTGTCATCACGGTTCTCGCAAAGTGTACCTTTAGTGTCACACTTGTCATAAAGTTGTCGCAAGGTTGTTTCATTGAGGGAAATATGTTAACGTATTTTGGATGATTTATGTTGTTGTGTCATAAAATTTTATCAAGTGTGTGATCACAGTCAAGTCATATCATTGTTCACAATAGTCTCTTTGGTCCCACACTTAGCCAAATTTCAGAAAATTCCCAACAAACTAGTGTCATCCAACCCTCTCGAACTATGCATTACGTAGTCTCAACCCTCCTGAACTGTGCATTATGTAGTCTCAACCCTCCTGAACTACGAATTGCAAGAGTATCAACCCTCAAGAAACAATCTTGTATCTTGGCACTACGCAATGCATAATCTCTGCCTCCAAGAACTGCACATTTTGTAGCCTCAGTGCTCAAGCCCAACCTATGAGTCCAAGAACTGCGCAATGTTTCTCTCCAGCCAAGAAAACACTGCGCATTGCGCAATATCAATCCTCAAGCCTCAGTCTTATGCTCCTAAATTTCGCAACTACACAATCATATGACCTCCTATCCTTCTAGTACTGTGTATTTCACATTTTCAGTGCTCAAGCCAAGGCCTTGTCCTCCAAAACTGTGCAATAGTGCCTCTACCCAGGCTTGAACTACACATTCCGTAGTCTTAGACTTCAAGACCAATCATTGAGGTCTTGAGTTGCACAATCACCAAATCTTCTTTACATCCTAGAAATGCACAGTTGACTAAAACAATGACCAACCCCTCAGCCTGGCTCACTGAGCTCCCAAACTGCACAATATTCTTCCTCAGTCCAGCTTGAACTACGAATTACATAGTCGAAAGGCTCAAGCTTCACCCCTGATTGCTAAGCTACATAATTACACAACTAATGACCCTCTTTCCTAGCATGTCACCTGGTTCTGACTCAGTTTGTGGATCAAAATGCACATCTTAGACTGGGGGTTTATCAGACTAATGTCATCTTGTCATGAGTGGATTGTAGTTACAAGTAATCTATCATGTTATGGCAAGATGATGAATAGGAAGATGGAAAAAGAGAACATGCTAGAAGACACATGTGGAGTTGAAGAGATAAGATGATCATCAGGTGAGAAGATGAAGGAACACCAAACTATAATTGAAGATGAAGATGAATATCACATGGAAGACTAATCATCTTCAAGTCATAAGGAGGAGGAAGAAGAAGAACATGTACCATCTTTTCAAGAAGACACAAAGAAAGAAGCAACAAGAAGGACAAATTGGCATTGTCACATCATCATGCAGTCTATGTCATCAATGTAATGTCATGTCTTGTCACAAGTCATTATATGCCATATAATTATTATGGATTATGTAATTACCTATTCAAAATGTATTGTAAAGTGGAAGTCCAAGGGACACATTCATAATATGAAGATTAATGTAAAGTCGAAAAGTCATAGGAAGTCAAAAAATCATGAGGGTAGTCCAAGAGTCACAAGGAAGGTGAAGCATCACTTCTTGGTTATATATACACCCTCATTGTATGGGCAAAGGACTTTTCACCTTGGATCCTTCCGCAAGGAATTAAAGAGATAAAATAGTTATTTTGAGGTGCAAGGAGTGGCTCCAACACTCCACTATTGGAGCTAATGATGTTAATTATATACATTTGTCTTGGGACGTTTAATTAATAACATAAGCCTTCATTACCGATACATTCTTTATGCATGGATTATGAATATTTGTAAGACTATTTTGTGGATGTTTGTATTTCATGTTTGCTTTCACCTGTGCTAAAGCAGTTGAAATATGTCAGTTATTTTAGTACTTATCTTATTGGGAATGTGCTGTAATGGTTGTTATCACTATCCCATCCTTGTGGACTATTCCACAGGAAACTAGACATATCTTTCTCATTCATTGTTGTAATGACCGTAACATCTTTTATGGACTATTTCATGGGATGTGAGGCAAATCCTTATTTTTCCCGTGTGTCTCTACTTGGGTGGTACTATTACCACTCTGTTGGAGGCTCACTTTACTCTTTTCCTCCATAGTAGAAGAACTTTGACACACCTACAATCGAACACTCATTAGTCACACCATCTTACTTTTTGAAGGCACCGTGCATTCCTCTCTCTTACTGATAGTTAGAGCCAAGGAAAATTTGTAAGAATACATGGCAACTAGGCTGATACTCCAGATGGGGCTCCTATTCCAAATGATGTGAGGTCTAATTGGGACTTCACATTGGTGAGACCCCTTGGTTGATGGATTTCCAACACCGTCAACATATTATTACTTTTTCATCATCTGTTGGAACGATTCCTCTCGCTACATGTCAAGTGGATTCTAAATAAGACTTAGAAGCAAGAATTAAAGAAGTAGTAGAAGTTACAAAACAATACCATTCCCATCGATGCAGATACACAGTGCTTCATAGAACAGTCTACATAGGTCACATGGAAAGAGATTAAAGAAAAATTCATGCAAAAATAGTTCCCTGAAAACTTGGAAGAATTGGAAGTGTACATCAATATCAAGTAATGCAGGATGCATAGGGTTGCATGCATATTCCCAGTCATCCCTTGTGTAGAAGTGAATGAATGGGTTATTAGACACATGGATGACTTAGATCTAGTGCTTCAAAGTGAAAGAGGTGGTCATCTTGCCACCTATTATGGCTATGATATGTAGATGTATTATTAGATGCAAAGGTCCATAGAATATGCGAATAACAAGTTTTACACTAGATGTGTTGATCTTGATATAAGTGACATCATTAAGTCTTGGTGTCGAGAGCCCGCTAAGTTCCATCACCACCCATATGCAGTTTAATTGACTAAGATTCCTAGGTATGTATGGAAATATCTCATTGCTATGTGTTGTAGATTACATGGGAGAAAGAACATTTAGGTGTTTGAAGAGAATTCAACATATATGCTCAACATAGTGGTTACACGTGGAAAAGTCTTCAATTGGGAAGATATATGTTCTTTCGAGTTGCAACATCATGTTGGGTAGGCTAAATCACATTTAAGGTCGAACCAAGCCCTAATGTTCTACATGTCTACATTTCTATTGGATGGAATTTGTGCGCAATATGCATTCCGAGGAATGTATTAAAACTGGACCCCACAAGATAAGTTCCCAGTTTACTTCCACTGCAGGGTGTTGTCTAACTTGATTTTCAGAGGGGCATATGATAGGTTAGTAGAGAATTTCTTCGAAGTTGTATTTCAAATGATATATGATATCAAGCCTCCTTGCATGACCGATCAAGTTAAGGACTTAGTACATGATATTGCAAATTTGTTTTCTGCACCTGCAGGCACATACATCCAATCCTTCAGATGTAAGATTTCTCCTCACCTCATGCCACTATATGTATCTAATAAGGTGGTCAAGAAAGAAGTGGTTGAGTCAGTTGAGCAAGGGAATTTCAAGATTCCTTCACAGAAGGAAGAAATCCCCTTGGCCAACTTTTCCTTTGAGGATCATATTGTATGAGTTGAAGGGCCATAAGGTGGCGGAGGAAAAAATACAAGAGTTGGACTGCTTCCACTTTGTAACTAAGGATTTTCATCAATATGGTCCCAAAAGAGTGTGCAGGAAACATTGTGAAGGAACCATTTCACTTGGGGTTATTCATAGATGTCTAACAAAAAAGATGAGGAAGTAAAGAATTGGTACAATGTAGTAAGAATAATGCATCTAGGGATTAAAGGCAGTTCTCCTCAAGATATACAAGTATAGGAGGCACCACAATTAACTCCTCAAGAAAATATTTCAACTCCCAAGAAAGGGTCAAGCAAGGTTCAACAAGTCAAATTGGCAGGAAGTGGAAGGATGATCCTTTGAATATCCAAGCTAAAAAGGAAAGGAGAGAACTAGAGTCAAAGATGCAACAGGAAGAAGAGGAGAGGAGGAAGCAAGAAGAGCTACTCAGGAAGCAATAGGAAGAAGAAGAGGATAGACAAAGAATAGAAGAAGAACGATAAAGGTAGTCACAAGAGGATGAAGCAACACAAAGGCTAGAGGAAGAACAATTGGCTCAAGAGATAGAGGAAGAGTTAGAGGAAGATAACAGCATCCAACCCATAAATGATGAGCCAGGTTCTACGGAAGAACCTCCTCTTATGGGTGGTCATCTTCCATTCGATGAAATGAGAATCACACCTCAACCTAAAGTCAAAGTCATGGATGTGTGAAATGTTACATTTGATCAGCTAAAGAAAGGATCCTTCAACAAAGGCATATATACTTCCCAAATGATCCTCAAAATATAGTCTCAGTATCCACAAAAAAGGTTATAACTGCTAATACAAGAAGGGGTCCGAGGGAAATCGTGGTGGCCAATGTTGATTTTTCTATAATAGCACATGAAAACTCAAAGTATTTCTTGAATGAGAATGCAAGATTAAGGAAGGATTTAACTGTGGTGAAGAAACAAGCGGAACATCTCACTGTAGAGAATCAATGGTTATCTTCTCACAACTTCAGCATGAAAGAATGACAGTCAACCATACATGAGGAATTGGGGCCAATGGAGGACATCACAACACAATTATATGATGAGATGATATTTCTACAACAATTGGTGTCTCCTCTCATTGATATTCAGAAGAATGCACAAGAAGTCTTGATGTTCCTAAAAGTGGCAAACAAAGCCGTTGATCAGCATTAAGAATGGAATACCAAATATCTGAATGTTCTGCAACATTTGGTTGAAAAGGACATGATTTCTGCCTAGATAAACAAAGTACAGTTGAGACTCCATCATCAGAAATACACCTGTCTTGGAGAAAAATATACTAACACTATTTCTGCTTATGATCGACTGCACAATGGATTTGAGTCTCTGACACAAAAACATGGGATGCCTTCAATAATATCATGTGAAGAAATAAGAGGTAGGGAGATCATCTTTCAGGAAATCAGGCTGTACATAGAACAAATCAAGCAAGCATCATAACAAGAAGGCTTGGAGATCACCAAAGACATTATTCTACAATATTCCATCACACCAATTAAGGCCCACATGAATTTTTCATGGCTAAGGAATAATGTACAATCAAGCTCCAAGACTATAATGACGTAAGAAATGGAGGTGAAGATGCACTATGCATCGTATTTTTCTGTTCGGGTCAAAGTCATCTCTGCAGAGTTTAGATCATGGCATGTATACATCACCAATTATATCCATGAGGAAACAAATGACTTATCAATTTGATGAAATCGTTTCCCATTAAGAAATTTTGTCATATGTAGCCACCATATTATATGTAATTTTGTCTTTTGTAATAAAATGTATGTAATGGATTCCAAGAGACACATGTGGAATGTGAAAATCCACATCTGAAATGTAAAAGGTCATATATGGAATATGAAAAGTTTTATAGAAGCCCATAGGTCATAAGATTTGAAGATTCATGAGGACGCTCAAAAGCCATGGTCATTTGTTATAAATAGCTCCTCATAACTCATGCAAAGGGCTTGGATTCTTGGAGTCTTGCCTTGGATTTCTTGTAGTGCATAAGAGATATATCATTCTTTGGAGAAGTAAGTTGTGGCTTCATGTTCCACTACTAGATATAGTGTTTCATCTATGTAACAATGTACTTGGAACCTTTCATTTATAATTTTAAGCTCTATGAGGCAATACTTCTTCATACATGTATCGTGGATGTAGTAGGACTATTCTTGTTATGTTTGTGGTATATGTCAGTTTAATTACATACTAAGTCTAATGAACTAATTAATTACTTAGATATGGATATTGTTGAATATGTGTTGTTATGCTTTCATGATTTTTGTTTATCATGTGAACTAATTTGCAGGTAATCAATGAGCCTTTCTCTTCATTTCTAGGTCCCCCTTAGGATAATACTATTACTTCCCAAACTAGAGGCTCATTTCACTTTACCAACCATCAAAGTTCCCTGTGCATTTTACATTTGGTCTCACACAAGCCTCACATACTTGCTACCCCAAAGAGTTGTTTGTGATATCTTATTTATGTGTTGTAACCAGGGAACATCTTTGAAACATTTGCAATGGTGGTTGGACCTTACAGCTGGATGGGACTCCTATACCAAACTATGTTAGGTCTAATTAGGACTTCACATCGGGGATATCCCCTTACATGTTGGTGGTATCCAACATTGTCAACATTTTGGCGCTAGAAGGAAGGCCAAATGACAAGTTGATCCTGTGAAGTATATTTGAATCTCTTACCTTTAATGGCTTCATCCAAGATCATAATCCCATGGTGTTTTTCTGAAGCTTTAGATCTATCAATCCCTACATAACTTTTACATAACATGTCACATCTAAAATTCGATGGCAAGGGTACAATAACCATCCTTGGTTACACAATTGAGTTTGTTCAATTTTGTTTTTCAAGTGGAGTTTATTATGAATATATCCTTGCGAGTTTTTTTCTCCTTACATTGGATGGTCGTGCTAAGAAATGGTGTTATTCTCTACCCACTGCTTATATTTCTTCTTTTAAGCAATCACTTAATGAGCTTCATCGTGTTTTTGACAAGTATGAATATCAATATGTTCTTAATGAAATCGGTCAAATAAGAATGTAATCAAATGAATCACTATAAAATTTTGTGGACTAGTTCCTTCATCTGTGTTATTAATTCTTGGATGAGGATGTGGACTGGAAATTTCTCGATGGAAAGTTTTGTTTCTTGGTCAGGATTTCAGGAAAATATTTCATATCAAATTCTTCAAGTACTTCTATTTATAAGATTCCCATATCTTGAAGAAGATTCTTATATTACTTTTGTTCCATGTCCCCTTTGTTTTGATGTTCTGTGTTTTGAACCTGTATTAATCAGTAAACCAAAAGATCAATTTGCAGAAGAAGAATTAATCTTTCTTTCACATATTTCTTTTGATGAAGATTTTCATGATTCTATTAATCAATCATATTTGAATATTGATAATAATCTTCTCGATCTGTTGTAGTGGCTACAACCACCCTCCAAAATTTTGGCCTACACCCAATTTGAGAGCCTCCCTTGAGAGTTTCACTTGATGATTGCACACACTCGGGATCACTCTGTGAGCTCGTGCGAGTCTTCACACCCACCTTGCTTGATCATTTCACCCAAGTTTTTGCATGTTGATGTCAAAGTCATGCTTGCGACCATGTTCTGGTTATACTCAAAGTCTTTGATTTGTGAGTACTTGTTGTGTTTGCTATGAAAACATCTATCACACTCACACATAGAGTCACATTCACTGTTGCGCAAGCATCATCACGGTCGACCAGTGATCAATCACAAGTGTCACGCTTGTCACTTATATCACCGGTCAGTCATGTTGAGCATGTGTGTCTGGATGTTTTGAGTCGTCTTGTCATTAAGTCATGTAAGTGTGTGTTTGCAAGGTCACGTATGCATCTTTCGCTTGTTCACACACTTAGTCACTTTGTTGAAGTTTTGACGAACGAATTCCCCTATGACAGCCAGACCATCACCCCGCCATCGAATCGATCGAATGTCACCTAGAAACGTAGAAACATGAACCAAGCCATTTCAAGTTGCGCTATCCGCAAGAAAATCAATCAACCTTCATGATGGTCAACCAGAGAGTTTGACTCGACAGCCACCCCGGGAATGACTCCCCTAAAAAATTGTGTAGAGGCTGCAGACCTTGCCTGCTCCGCTAACTGAGAAAATTGCACAGATAGGTCAGACAGACACCCATTTCTTGTCCCTGTCTCCCTAGAAAATTATGCAGTTTTTCCAGCCAGTCCTCCTGATAGTCGACCGACTACTCACCCAGAAAATTTTGTATTTTTCATGAGCAAGTCCTCTACTTCCCAGCAGTCTACTCTGCTCAGAAACTATGTAGAGGTGAACAACAGGCCATCCTCCCAACATCAGTGCAGTTTTTCTTGCCAGCAGCTCCCAAAATCTGACTTCCAATTTCCCTAAGGAATTGTGCAGTCTTTGCTGCCAAGCTCCCGCTACTGCTTGTTCCAGAAATTGCGCAGATTTTTCTTGCCCAACCTTTCCGTAGCCCGCACTGTTCCTCTCAAAAATTGTGTAGTTTTGTCCTCCAGTTGAGATAGACCTTGCGAATAGTCAATGTCGATCTGGATTTCCCATCTTCATCGTCTAGTGACCCTTGCGCAATTTTCATTAGTAGTGCCCAGAGCCTCCATCCCGCCTCTCAACCTGGTCACTTCTCCCGGTCACCTACATTTGAAATGATCATGCCTCATGGTAGACTAGGAGGTTTATGGATTTAATGTTGTCTCGTCATGAGTGATTGTAGACACAGGCACACAAACAAACATGGTGCGATGGCGGATGGGATGAACAAAGGGAGCACATGCAGAAGGACAGGTTCACCAATGGACGAACATATGATACATGCAAAGAAATGTGCTCGTGAATAGATGATCATGCAAATATGTGTTCACGGAAAAACGAACAAGAAAACATGCAAGACGTGTTCACGAACGGATAGACGAATGAACATGCACCTTTCGCAAATGGATGAACCTGTCAAACTTACCAACATACAAGCAATGAGCAATGTGTGAATGCAACATCAAGCGAACTAGTGACCATCAAAGACTCCACGCACTTTACCATGTGGAGGTGAAGCTATGACACACCATGAGGACATCCATCACCCAGTAGCACTACAGATTGACATGCACACCAGCAACAATACGAATGTACCAACACTGTCATGTCGAGTCATGTCGTCCACATCTCTACTGTGCGCCATATTGTCAATCAATGTAATGTAACGTGGAAGTCCAAGAGACCCACTTGTTATACGAAGAGTCATGTAAAGTCAAAAAGTCATGGAAGTCAAATAGTCATGAGGGTAGTTGAACAACCACAAGGGTCAGTTTCACCCTTCGCTATAAATACCCCCTCATTTGTACATGTAATAGAATTTTCACCTCAACTCCTCCTGCATAGCCTTGAGAGTCTGTAATCTTTTGTTTGAGGAGTAAGTAGTGGCTCCAATGCCCTCCATGTGGAGTTAGTGATGTATGGTGTAACGATGTGTCTTGGAATTTTCGCTTAATTCAGAAGCCTGCTAACAGGCCAACATGTTTTCACACATGCATTATAACTATTGTAAGACTAATCTTTAACACTTGTAATGCATGTTTCTTTAAGTGTTTAACACTTGAACTAATTCACTTGTTGTAATACATATACGTTAATGAAAATGTGTTGTATATGATGTTAACGCTATCTCGCCCATGTAGACTACTCTCCCAGACATCAGACAAAACTTTCACATAAAACTTGCTATAACAACCATTGTACTCATGCGAACTAATCCACTGAGTGTTATAAGTGTTATCTTACCTTGTGTGTTGTGACTACCGCATCTGTGTGGACTATTCCGCCAGAATTTGTGCATGTCTTGTTGTGTTGTGTGTTCCTAGCAGAGTTGGGACTACTTCCAACCGACTTGGGACTCACTCCAATCCTCTCCCTCTACAGTGAAAGAACCATTGACACAAGTGACACTTACAATCACCAGGTACATGAACCTCACTTCTTGAAAGACAAAGAAGACCACTCTCTTGTGATGAAAAGAAAGAGTTGAGGCAAATATTTAAGATAATGGCAACTAGGCCATGATACCGCATGGGACTCGAACACCAAACAATGTGAGGTCTAGTTGGGACTTCATACTGGGATGATACCCTAAATGTTGGTGGGTCCATCACCATCAACATTTTGGTGTTAGAAGGAGGGCCAGATGACAAGATGAGTCCTAACATTTGTTTTGAATCTTTGTATATCCATCATGACTAACTACAAAGTTTCTCTTATGGAGTGTATGTCTTATGGAAATGACTTCGAAATCTCAGAAGAACTCTCAGATAACTTGTCACATAAAACATATGATGGTGGAGGCCATGTAGCCTTGGTTTGGCACATGGTAGGCGTTGTAGGCTCATGAAAAAGACATGGAATCTTTGAAGAATACATGACCTGTGCGCTATTCATCTACACGCTTCGAGGGCACCCATTGCACTGGTGTGCCACGCCTCTTGAAAAATCTATTCATTCATTTGCTCGTCTAGTTCTAGAGATAGACAATGCTTTAAATCACTTTAACCATAAAGGTCTCGATAAAGAGATTATGAAATTATGAAAAGCGCCTGATGAATCTGTTGATTAGTTTTACACATGCTTTTGTAATATTGCACACTGATTCCTCGAAGATGAAATTGATTGGGAATTTCTTGATGGGAGATTTGAGTATCTTCTTCACATATCCAAAAATCTGCAATTCTTGAAATCATTTGAATCCTGCTCAGTTACTTCAGCGATGGAGTTGCACAATCATAGGCAGGTGCAGTTGCTATCACAAGTGACTATCTGCCTTCACCTCATCAAAGATCTCCACCATCAGAGTGTGATGTGGGAGATTATGCATACACATCTATTGAATTGTCACATCCTCCCACCCCACCTGCTCTTGATATCAGCGTAGATTTGGCTTGCAAGCATGTTGATTGTCACGTGGATTCATTCCCTCAACCTCTGTCCCCACGTTATGTTGATCCTCCAGATTGTACTATCTTATTTTCTTCCATTCTAGACTCCTCACCTGCTGTGAATGAGGATCAAGTCATCGACGGAGTTGGTTTTATGCAGCCAACCTGCACCATCATTCATTATGAGTGTGTGCGGGAATCTAAATAAGAACCCTTGGTGAAGGATGAATCCCTTCCATTCGCACCTCACTCTCTCTATCCTGATATCCCTTGTGATTATGCCAATGTTGATTTCCCTTGTGAAAACTTATTTCTGAATGTTTCTACTTTAGATCGTTCACATGACATGTCGGATGTTAGTCTATCATTACGTTGTGGAGAGGACACACCTTCCTCCATAAATTCGTCCAATCTGTCATTTGTCATTCCTGAAAACATAGAGGGTGAACATCCTTGCTTCTCATCTACCCTTCTACTTGATTCATCAAATCATGAGGATGCCAACAAACATCCTGGATTTTTTGATCTTGGTTGTCGTGATCTCTCTACTTATTCATCTGTTCATGATGCTGATTCAATCATTGTTAATCTATCTAAGACACTGGTCTATGATGATCTATCTATCAATGAAGTCAAAACCCCATACACTATTGAGGCACTTAAGCCCGAGTTGATGGTTATGTCAGGTCCTCGCTGTCCTGAGGTTGGTTTTGCTTCTGATCAGGAAATCATTGGAACATGAAAGGCTCCTCATCACTCTCTACTTTGCATTCAATATCAATCTAACACTCAGATTTCACTTCCTCCACTCGAACTACACATTCCCATCGCTCATGCATTGGAGGAATATTACACAACAAGCACACTTGCACAATATAAGTGGTCTACCTTTCTCACGTTTTCTTGCATGTCATAGTCAAGAGAATGCATACACTCAACATCTATATGTAGTGTAACACAACACCATGGAAAGTCCACAGAGTGCATGACATGTGCTTTCACTCATTTTTGTTCTGTGGACGCTTGTAAGCTCGGAGTGTGTACGTCTTCATCATTATATCTTTCATGCTTGCTGGTTTGCACAACTGCGATGATCGCAAACCACGCCTTCACCAACATGGGTTAACCAATGAGCCGGTGGCTACATTGGAAGTATCAATTTACGTGAGACGATCCATGCACTATTAGCTTAGGAGTAGGAGTAGTATTTTCTTTGAGTTTTTTTCTTGCATGCATGATTGATTCTTTCTTTGTGTGTTTGCTTGCTTGCTTGTTTGTTTGCCTACTCGCTTTGCATACGCATTTTCTTTTGTTTCTTGCTTTTCTTTTTGGTTTGTTTGCTTGTTTATGTTCGTAGGTTAGTTTCACATGGACATGTGCAACTCTTAAAACAAGCTAGGTGAAGTACATGAGGACTTGTACAACTATCAATACTTGGTTATCTATCATCCATCCTCTTATGTAAGAGCTTGTTGCCTTCAGTCAATGATACATCGATGGAAAATACGTACACAATCCAGGAGAAGCTTGGCCCACACATGTACCAGCCATAATAACTTGACAGGAGGGTTGACAACCTTCCTATCAATAGGTAAGATCTCAAGCATTATTTACAGTAGGCTCGGCCGCATCCCATGCCATGTACATAGTCTACTTGATTCTTATGTTTTCATTTTGTTTGCCTTGCTTACTATCTTTGTTCTTACTTGGTTTGTTCTACTTTCTATTTTTGTTTACGTTTGTTTTGTTTGTTTTATACCTTACCATTTTTGTTTCCGGAAACAAGTGCTACCAATTACTGCATTCTGGTTTTTGAATAGAGTATGTGGCTGAGATTTGAAGAAAGTTGTGACACTGCAGAACTTGGTCCGTCTTGTGTCTGTCTTCTTTGTTCTTTGTTATAACCTTCGGCCGATGAAGTCTTGATAGAAAATATTAGTTGTCTGTGAGGGAAGTTTTTCCTAACCATGAACCTATGTCCACACTGGGAAGCCCCATGCTTGCACTCAAACTTATGCTCTGTGTGTTCAAACTCATCCAACTAGTAGTAGAGAAGGGGAAAATCTAAATGAACAAACCTATGTTAGAGGTCTTACATGCTTCTCTGAAGGAACAACCTCTTCTGCTCTCAATAAGTCAAGATCCCTCTTTTGCCCCAAAAATAAATAAGTGCTTATGCACAGTCCTCTTGAAAAACACAAAGGCGAAAGAAGAGAAAGGCTACTTGTGCAGAGAGGTGAAGCATGCAACTCCACCGGGGTACTAACTAGGCTTGTTGGCAGTGGATCAATGCGTGTGTTCCTACATGACTCCGCCGGGGTACTGTCCATGCATGTTTGCAGCGGAGCAACACCAGAGAAGAAAACTTATACTTTGAAAATCTTTAACTTGTGATCTAAACTACCCTTCTTGAATTCGAAGCACTGTGAACCATATATGTCCAAGAGGTAAGTGTGGAAGCTCGAGTAACCCACAAAATGATTCAATACTCCCCAAAAAACCAAGGCCCTGTGCTATCAATGAACCAAAATATAGAAGTTGGAGTTCTACCAGTGTGTTGCCAAGTGTTGTAGTGACTACAACCACCCTCCAAAATTTTTGCCTGCACCCAATCTCGGAGCCTCCCTTTGAGAGTTTCACTTGATGACTGCACACACTTGGGATCACTCTGTGAGCTTGTGTGAGTCTTTGCACCCACCTTGCGTAATCATTTCACCCAAGTTTTTGCATGTTGATGTCAAAGTCATGCTTGCAACCATGTTCCGTTTATACTCAAAGTCTTTGCTTCATGTGTACTTGTTGTGTTTGCTATGAAAACATTTGTCACACTCACACAAAGATTCACATTCGCTATCATGCAAGCTTTGTCACGGTCGACCAATGATTAATCACAAGTGTCGTGCTTGTCACTTATTCCGTCTATCAATCATGTTGAGAATGTGTTTTTGGATGGTTTGAGTCGTCTCGTCTTCAAGTCATGCAAGTGTGTGTTTGCAAGGTCACGTATGCATCTTTCACTCGTTCACACACTTAGTCACTTTGTTGAATTTTAACGAATGGATTCCCCTTTGATATCCTAACCATCACCCCGCCATCGACTTGATTGACTGTCACCCAGAACAACACAAAAGCACCAAGAAATCAATTTCAAGATGCACTGTTCACAAGAAAATCAATCAACATTCATGTTGGTCAACCTAAGAGTTTGACCCGACAGCCACCCCTGGACTGACTCCCCTAAAAAAATGCATAGAGGCTATAGAACTTTCTCGTTCCATTGACTAAGAAAATTGCATAGACAGGCTGGACAGACACCCAGTACCTGTCCCTGTCTCCCTCAGAAAATTGCTTAGCTTTTCCAGCCAGCCCTCCTGATAGTCGACAACTACTCACCCAGAAAATTGCATAGTTTTCATGAGCAAGTCCTCTATTTCTCAGCTCAAAAACTATGCAGAGGGGACCAGCAGGCCAACATCCCAGCATAAGCATAATTTTTCCCACTAGTAGGTCCCAGTAGCTGATTGCCAGTTCCCCTTAGGAATTGCACAGTTTTTTCTTCCAAGCTCCCATTGCCTGCTCGTTCTGAAAATTGTGTAGATTTTTCCTGCCCAGCCTTTCTGCAGCCCAGACTATTCCTCTAAAAAACTACGTAGTTTTGTCCTCCAGCTAAGCCAAACCCTGCGAACAATCACTGTTGATCTAGATTGTCCATTGTCATCACCCAGTGACCCCTGTGCAGTTTTCATCAGCAGTGCCCAGAGCCTCCATCTTGCCTCACAACCTTGTCACCTCTCCCAGTCACCTGCATCTGAAATGATCATGCATCATGGTAGACTAGAAGGTTTATGGATTTGATGTTTTCTTGTCATGAGTGAATGCAGACACATGTATACAAACAAACATGGCGCAGTGACGAATGGGATGAACAAAGGGACCACATGCAAAAGGATAGGTTCACCAACAGATGAAAAAAATATGTATGCAAAGAGATGTGCTTGCAAATGGGTGATCATGCAAATATGTGTTCACGGACGGATAGACGAGAAAACATGCAAGATGTGTTCAAGAATGTATGGACCGATGAACATGCACCTTTCACGAATGGATGGACCTGTCAAGCCTAATAACATACAACCAAGGAGCAATGTGCGAATGCAACATCAAGCGAAATAATGACCATCGAAGAATCCATGCAATTTGTCGTGTGGAGGTGAAGCTGCAACACACCATGAGGACACCAATCACCTAGCCGCACTACAACTCAAAATGCACACCAGCAACAACACGAATGTACCAACACTGTCATGTCGTCCACATCTCTACTGTGGGCCATATTGTCAATCAATGTAATGTAATGTGGAAGTCCAAGAGACCCACTTGTTGTACAAAGAGTCATGTAAAGTCGAAAAGTCATGGAAGTCAAACAGTCATGAGGGTAGTTGAACAACCACAAGGGTCAGTTTCACCCTTGGCTATAAATACCCCCTCATTTGTACATGCAACATACTTTTCACCTCAACTCCTCCCACATAGCCTTGATAGTATGTAATATTTTATTTGAGGAGTAAGTAGTGGCTCCAACGCCCCGCACGTTGATTTAGTGAGGTATGGTGTAACGACGTGTCTTGGAACTTTCGCTTAACTCAGAAGCCTGCTAATAGGCCAACAAATTTTCACACATGTATTCTAACCGTTGTAAGACTAATATTTAACACTTGTAATGCATCTTTCTTTAACCTGTGTTTAATGACTTGAACTATTTCACTTGTTGTAATATATATATGTTAATGAAAATGTGTTGTATATGCTTTTAACACTGTCTCGCCCGTGTAGACTACTCTCCTAGACATTAGATAGACCTTTCACCTAGAACTTGCTATAACAACCGTTGTACTTGTGCAGACTGATCCGCTGAGTGTTATACATGTTATCTTACCTTGTGTGTTGTGATTGCCACATCAGTGTGGAATGTTCCACTGGAAGCTGTGCATGTCTTGTTGTGCTGTGTGTTCCTAGCAGAGTTGGGACTACTCCCAACCGAATTGGGACTACTCCCAACCGAATTGGGACTCACTCCCACCTTCTCCCTCTATGGTGAAAGAACCATTGACACAAGTGACACTTACAATCACCAGGCACGCGAACCTCACTTTTCTAAAGACAAAGCATACCACTCTCTTGTGCTGACAAGTAAGATTTGAGGCAAATCTTTAAGATAATGGAAATCAGGCCGCCATACTGGATGGGACTCCCACACCAAATGGTGTGAGGTCTAGTTGGTATTTCATACTAGGGTGATCCTATGAATGTTGGCGGGTCCAACATTGTCAATACGATCATAGACTCGTTAATCAAGTCAAACACTTGAACTACCTTCATCCAGACTATTTCCTTTTCTCTGAAATGTATGGTGATGATTTTTCAAGTTTCATGGTTGAATCTTCGTTCCCACAAGAAGATTCATAGTTATAGAATTTTTAAATTGATTCTGATGTGATTATTGAATATTTTCTTTTAGGTATGGTTCTTCGTGTTCAAGAAGATGACATGCTTGTTATTGAGGATTTTTTTCATAATCTTCAAGATCTATCTGATGAACCTCTATTGTTTTATGAACCTTGCGATTGGAATGATGATAGTTGTTCAAACAAGAAGCTGACCGTGTTTTCTCATTGTAACTTTCAACATTTTTAAAATTCAAATTGAAGTCAAGTAGATGGAAAAATTCAGCCTACATTGATGGTTATGTCAGTTTCCTTTCACCCTAATGGTATGTGTGATTTCGGCGAGTTCAATATTTTCTCGTAGAATCTGGTTTTTAAAGCCATCTTCTGGGATGCGGATTCTCTCTTGAGTGATTATCGTTTACTGCATATTAATTTATTAAACCCTTGAGGTATAATATCTAATCATATTTTTGAATTTAAATTGCTACATCCCACCTCATGCAAATATCTAATCTTCCATGTTGAAACAAAGAGTGATCTTAATGACTGCCAAATATTTTGGTTTGACTTCCCTTCTACATCATCCATTGAAGATGTAAACTCACATGAAAACACAGATTTTGGTCAACCTGCCAATATTTCTTTCAATATGGATTTGTCTTTGATCAATATTTATTGTCAAATTTTTGTAAAGGTTGTTTCAATGATCCTATTGCAAACTCCCATGAAGAGTCTTATTGGCCAGGACCCATGTCTCATGGGATAGGTGGATGTTGTTGTTGTGGAGTCTTTCATTCAATACAGAATTTAAGTGTGTCTTACTGAGTGATTATACTTTTTATTTTTACTTGTTAGTGCAAATGTTTGTGTTTCTTATCTTTTTCACTGCAGTGTACAATATTTTTGTTTTACACACACATCTTCGACTTAGAAGTAACGAGCAACTTCTATGGCTACATTGGAAGTTCCATTTCACATGACTCGAACCTGTACTGTTTAGTTTAGGATATGATAGGTTTCATTTAGTTAGATGCATAACATTTCTATTTTTCTTTTCCTTTTCTCAGATTTATTATTATTATTATTATTTTTCTCAGTAAAAGCTAATTCTATTAAGGTAAAATATGGTACAAAAAGACATTACTGCCAAGAAAGCCTGAATAAGGCAGCCGGAAAGGATAACCTATCCACCTTGGCCCCTAGAAGAGAAAGAAGAGAAGAGAGCTGATCAAGAAGAAACAAGAGGAACAGAGAAGAAAGAGCAGAGCATAAGATTCTACCCAGCATGGGTGGAATCATCTAATCGGCATTTTTCCCCTTCTTTTTACCAAATTTGACCCATTCAGGAGAGCAATGCTGATTTGGCAAGATTTGCAAGCTGGGCCGGGCAGACGGAGAAGTTTCCTTGTCTAAATCCGATGGAGAGGATTCATGATTCCTTTTCTGTAAGATTGGCTGGATAGACAAGTCCACATGCTCAGTCGAGGGCGGATCCTGTGCCAGTTTTGCATCCATATCTTCCGCAGTCTCCTCCTCATCATCCGTGCTGAAGTCAAAATCATCCATGGGGGGTGGGGTATGAGGCTTCCAACTCTTGGATTTCTGCTTAGGATTGGCTTTCTTCTTGTGGACCGGCTCCGATGGGACAGGAGCTTTGAAGGTGCCCTGTGTTGTGGAAGTTTCGGCAGCGAAAGGCTGTGTTCTCGTAATCCAGGGCTTGAGTCCAATGAAAGTCTCCAATTTTGAGATTGATTTGGTCAGGGAGACCTTTACTCATATCTATTTCTACACAAATTCTGGCAAAGGTGTAGATGCCCTTTTCCCCTCTTGAGATATCTGTGTGTAGGTAGCGGCCTAGAGCATTACCGATCCCTTGGAAAATAGCAAAATGCCATAGATGCGCTGGGAGGTTAGGGAGTCTGACCCAGATGGGGAGCTTGGTGATGAGTGCTGTAGCTGGATCGAAATCTGGGAACCAGGGGGTGAGAAATAAGCCAGCTGAGCCCCAGAACCATGGACCTGCAGTTAGATCTTTTTGGTAGTCTTCATCGAAGGCAAACACTACAATGAAGAAGCCCTTTGAACACAACAAAACCTTGCAATTGTTGGTCCAGTTGGAGTGGATCCATTGGTAGAGGTCTGCTGTGCGAGGCCACAGCCCATTGAACCTGCAAATAATGGCATGCTCTGCAAAATTTTCAGCTTGCTTATCCAATGATGGATGCTTTATTTCAATGGAGGGGGCTTCCTCCAGTTTGTCCACCAAAAAAGGTTTGGGAGCCTGAACAGGTGGAATAGTCTTTTCAGGCTTCTGAGCATGGATTGCATCTTTGTAAGAAAATGCCTTAGCTGAGGATGAATCTCCAACAACTCCTCCTCTCAAACGAAGGGTTAAAACTATGGTGGCATCTCTCTTAATGCTGTAAAAAGAAAGGGGATAAAGATTCTCAAGTTGTTTACCTTCATGGATAAGCCATTGAGCCGCAAAGGGAATCCCCAGTTTGATTTTCAGAACATGCTTGAGATCTTGCACTAGATCCGTCAGGCTCACCCATTGCAGCAAAGTTTTTCCAGTAGTGAGCTTGATTTGTATCTGGAACGATGGAGAGAAGTCAGAGTGCCTCTGTCCCCTGCAGATCTGAGCGGTGAGGGGGCTTGTCTTTGTTTCCTGGACTAGCCGCAGGGGCTTAAGAGGAGACGCATAAAGAAACCATCTGTTTATAATGCTGTCAAGATATTCCTCCCAAAATAGCTTCCAGATGCTCAATCTAGGCGGATCCAGGGAGCTGAGGGGGTTTTGAAGGAGGAGTGCATGAGATCTGCGATTCTGAGGGGTCGGAGGAGGTATCAATGGTGGCGAGCGGCCTATCCATGCAAATGATTTCTTCCCCAGAGTCCTCGCCGATAGAGAAGCAGTAAGGAATTCTGCTAGAGCAGTCTTAGCCAATGCATCGGCCTTCTTAAGATGGCTGCAGAGACACGAAGAGAAAGCAGAAGGCGAAAGTCTGGCCGCCCGAAAGCCCACCGCAAGGCAAAAGAGAGCGGGGGGAGCTGTTGCTTTCGAATGGACAACTGGTGGATCAATGGAAAGGTATAATGCCATCCACCCGTGGCTGAAACTCTCAGCTCCATCCACATCAGGAACTCTCGAAGACCAGAAAGCGGCCAAAGAGAGGGAGGCGGCAGAGCTAGGGTTCATTTTCGCAGAGCTCTTTCCTTCGTAAAACTTTTTACTCTACCGTTATTAGAATTTATTATTATTATTATTATTCATTTTTATTAGTCCTTGCGTAAATATGGTTTTTAGCTTCAAGAAAATGTGGCTAATATTTTGTGAAAGGTGAGTTGTAATGCAACCCTTTTCTTCTCTTTTACCCCCTTCTGCGATTTGGTTTACATCTCTAAAGTCGATGATTTTTGGATGGAAAATAAGATCCTTTAGCTAGGAAGCCATAAGCAAACCATGATGACCGTATCTATTTAGGATTCTAATTCATGCTCTTGGTTTCATTTGTTGATGGTGTTTTCTCACCTATCTTTTGAATCGAGAAAGATGAGGGGAAAAATATTAAGTGGGCTAATTATCAAAGGTTTATAAACCTGTCTCTAAAGGAGGAACCTCTTCTTATCTCAATAAGTCTGGATCCCTCTTCCACCTCATTTAAAACTATAAGTGCACAAGCACAGTTCTATGAAAAGAAGAAAATAAAGGTGAAAGAAGAAAAAGGCTTCCCATGCAGGGAGGTGAAGAAAGTGACTTTGCTGGGGTATTGTCTAGGCTCATTGGCAGTGAAGCAACACTTGTGTTCTTGAAGTGACTCCACTGGGGTACTGTCCAGGCCTACTAGTAGCGAAGCAACACCAAAGATGAAAACTCATACTCTGAATAGTTTTGAACCGTGGCTCTATATTACTATTATTCTCATCAAAATGTTTTGGCTTGCTTTATGTTGTGTTATCCCAAGTAGTGGAATAGGGAAGACTACATCTCTAACCAGGTAGAATGGGGAGCCAAGGTAACTCATTGATTGAACCAATAGTTGTTGGAAAATTGAGACTTCATGCATAAATGAAACTGAAATAGAGAAGCTAGGGTTCCCCTAGTGTC
This sequence comes from Pinus taeda, assembly GCA_000404065.3. NCBI lineage: Eukaryota > Viridiplantae > Streptophyta > Pinopsida > Pinales > Pinaceae > Pinus > Pinus taeda. Next base: position 210,267 of record APFE030993722.1, read on the forward strand.
TCTCCAAGTGTTTTTGTTGCGACAATGGCCCTCCAAATTTTTTCCTAACTCAATTTTGGAGCCTGCATGAACTGTCGTTTCAAGCCACCTAGTGTTGTCACATTGTTTGATTTGTTATTCTTATGTTTTCTCTAAGTGTTGCAACCTCCTAAGTCATTGTATCCTAAGTATCCCCACCTAACCTTTAGAAGCGCTTATGTTATCTTGTCCAAGGATAATTGTTGTGGGATAAACTCCCCTAGGGTCTTGGGTGAATACCCTAGCAGACTATAGGTTATCTATGCAAAGAAACACACATTCCATAGAGCCATAACGCTACTATAAGCAAACTCTACGATAGGGGGCATACCTAAGGTCCTACGTTTGAGAAGAGCCTTCTAGGGTCCAAACCCTTCTTAGAGTTCCTTTTGCTCCTTTGACCTGCAAAACAATCAATTCAAGAAGGTACAACAGTATATGGACTAAACATCATAAAGAAACAATCTTCATATTATAAGGAAAGGTAGTTAGTTATGCAATTAAACAACCATTCACATATGAATCATAACATGAATATCATAAACATGAAGAAGATCTATAACAGGAACAAAGACATGTGTTTCTTTTATTATAGACAAATAAAGTACAGAAAAGGAATAATTTCACCTGATTCGTCCTTTTGCAGGTTCCAAGCGGAACCGTCTCTTAGATTCGTCCAGTCTCAAGCCTTTAACAAACTCCTTCCATGACTTACTCCATGATATCTCAAGTAGTATGAAATCATCAACACACACAAGGAAACAAGTGTTTCCTGTAGAATGGGGGAAGTGCAGGAGGCATAAGGATCTTCAGACCTAGTCAAGGAATCTCAGCATAGTAATCTTTCTCTCTCTTTTCTCCTCCCTTTGACCTTCCCATAGAAGCCTTTTTATACTTCTCCAAAAGTAGTTTTTTAGTTGGGAATTCGTTGGGAACAGTTGGGCCACGAGCACTAACAGGTAATCAACAGGTAAAACCTGTGATCTCCGCTCGAAATTAAGGAAATTTATTTTTTTAAGTGTTTTTAAACATATACGCGGGTTGGGTATACACAGACCCACGTATACACGCGTTCAGCTTAGGGCAATGTCACGTATAGGGAATAAAACACTTTTTTTTTAAATTTGGGACCAGGTCTGGAAGGAGGGGTTGCCCTAGGCCATGAGTGCAGCATCACAAACCTCAAGAGTGAGATTTGGAGCTATAACAGATGCCCCCTAATATATGAGGTCAGAAGGGGTACATGATGGCCGAAATGTATTAAGCAAGTTCATGGAAAGGAAATGTGCCAAAAACTGAGAAGGACTGCACCAGAATTCAGCCTGCCAAGCCACAAAATGAGATCATAAAGAAACACTGTCTGAGGCGGGCATACCCATGCTCATAGAAATGACAGCACGTCCACATATCGAATACAAGCGGATCCACCAAGTATACAAGTATAAATGACTGGAAAATACATAATGGATCATCTGATCATGATCGAACAAGTACATGTCTGAATTTCACATATAAGAATGTCAATGATGCTGAAGGATGAAGTGGATCACTGATATCAAAGACTGATCCCAAAAAGTACCAATTGAACATGATGGAATAAGATGGTACTACACTGCAAACTCAGGTGCCAGCATATAAAATGTTGCCATGAATGACTGCAACATATAAGGTGAAGTGGTATCTACTAGCAGCAACAGGAGCAACTGCCAAGTGAACTAATGAATGTTGATACAACCTGAGGTCTTCACCGACCACCGTGGTACATTTCTACGGCATGGGAATAAATGATCTGAAGTCGACCATGTGAGAAATAGTTTGATTACCGGTCATTGATGTATACCGTTAACAAACACGAGACTACTCACCGATAATGATAATGAGCGTCAAGGTACCCAATACAATCCAACGAGTGTGAATAGATGAGCTGGAGTCGAACACCTGTAAGAATCTATTGATCAGGAGACAATGGTGGTTTCCCACTGTCGATAGCGAAGGATCTGCCACTAATGATTGCAAACCCCAAGGTACTGCCAAATGAACTCTAGATCTTTGCCCTAGAGCAATGAGTCGAAGTCGATAGGGAAAGATCTACTAGAAGGAAGGCATTAAAGCATCCTCCATCAATCTAGCGCGAGTGTAACCCGTAGGCCGATAATTTGGAAGGAATCAGATGAAAAAGATATAGTAACCCAACCGAAGTACGTTTCCAGCATACACAAGATGTGGGTAGCGCACGACAGAAACCCTCTGAACCAACCAATAATGAAAGCTGACCCAGAGGCAAGGTATCAACCAATAGGGTCAAATGGAAACCAAGGTACTGCACAAATCCCAATGTGTGATAATGTAAGCTGATGTCAAACACAAGGGAAACCACTCAGTTAAAGACCCATGATACTGATCGATGCTGAGCACAAGGTGACCTATCAATAATGAAAATAGGGCCAGGGCACAGCTCTAGGCCTGTCCTCAGAGCAAGATGTCGTTGTCGATAAGGACAAGACCCGCCAGCAAGAAGTCAATGGAGACCTTCTCAAACCGGCACGAGTAAAGGACCAATACAACTGATGTTATGATAGACATAGCACTGAAAACCAGGGATGGCCGACTGAAAAATAAGTCAAGAGACACCGCAGAGAGGCTGACTCAGGCTAACTTCCCTTGAACAAAAGCACGACTCAATGTGACTATGTGGCAGCATATGATGACTCTGTATAAGCTCCTTATGCAGGAGGCACAAATGAACCCTCCATATGATTGGAAGAGATAACCAATCGGAGAAGAACTGACTCAATAACAAGGTTAAGGCATACCTAAGTCAAACTAAATCCCACCCAAACAGAGGAGACTTTGCTTCGAGTGCTTTGTTCAAGGGCGACACGACTGACTCTAGCTTCCAACAATAAATGGAAATATTGTCCCATTCCTGCTCTTTTTTGGAATATATAATTTTTTTGGTCTTTTTATTTAAAGATGGAAAAGGAATAAAAGAATGCTATAGTATAGTGGAAAGAACGAGTGTCAGCGAAGCAGATGATCTAGTTCCTGGGATTGGAACATTCCTATGCTCGATGCAGTGAGGTGAAAACTGGCCAGAGACACTCAAAGGTGTGTTCCTTCCACTGGTCAAGGTGTGTCAAGCTACAGAAGTCAAAGGTATGCAATTTTCATTTTGCAGTCGTCATGGTCAAAAGTTGGATTAAACACAAGTCCAAGTGAAGCTGGCTTAAGGCCAAAAGGTGCAGATAGTCAAAATGCAATGCAGTAGTACAACTCAACAGAAAGGAGCCTCTAGGGTATAAGGCCAGAACGAAATGAAGAAGTAAAGAGGAATGAGTCTTCATCGTATAAGTCATGGCGGGACTACAGAGGACTCCCGAGCCTACTCAAATCGAAGCAACATGGGCAACAAATTTCAGTGAGGTGCTAACTAGGATGCCCATGTAAAGGATGGCTATACCATCGTGTCATGATTTAAAGAATCGGCGAGTGAAGATGGTTTGCGAACCATAACACGATGGGATCGACCCTATGGCAAGTGTATCGATAGATGGAGGCTAGTATGCATAATGCAACGGAAAAAATGGCTTCCCTAACCTATATGCCAGTGAGAAAACGATACCTGCCATGACGGGTTAGCAGTCATGGAACCATCTCAAAACTCTCGAAAATGTCCAAAATGTCTTGAAAATCAAAACCATTCTCGACATTCCAAGCTCCCAAGTTAAAAGTTACATGAGACCAAACAAAATCAAGTTTTGAAAAAAATTTGACATTTTCAAAGCTTATAAAAAGGTTTTTGGACTCACCATTTTCACCATTTGAGTTTGAAAGCAGAGAAGTGGAGCAAAAGGAGCAAACTTCCCATATGCCAAATTCAACCGTTCAAATTCTTCCAAAGTCTCCAGGTAACTCTCATTCTTATCTTGTAATTGATTGTGACTATTTTTAGAAGTTTTGATTAATGTTTTACCGTTGAGTATTTTGCCAAAACTTTCTCCGCGGCGTATACGCGGGTTGGTAATATGAAACCCACGTACACGCGAGCCCTACACGGGACCGTGTGTAAAGGGACCCGCGTATACATAGAAGACATTTCAAACATAAAAAATAATGGTTCAAATTGATTTTTATTTCAGGATGCCAGTCACTTGCGAGAAAGAGAGCATACCGCGGTAGATGATGAAGTTATGAACAGTCCTGAGGCTTTGGATGCATTACGGGGATGCCGTTTGCTGAAGTTCTTCAAATTTCCAAATATCAAAGCAAACACACATCTACTCAAGATGCTTCTTGATTATTGGAACATCGAGGAGGATGCTTTTATGATTGACTAGATGCCACTCAGGATAGAAGTGGAAGATATCTATTTCATCACGGGCCTTTCCCGAAGGGGAGAGGTAGTACATTCCTGGGGGAGAACACGAAGCAGTCTCTTGGTCAAAGAATACGTACAGATATATTTCCCGAGACATCCGAAGAAAGTCGGAAGTCAGATTTCCATCACCACTGTGTTTTATTGGTGTACTCCTCTTTTGGCTAGCATGAAAAGCCAACTCACTTCTATCAAGAGAGGACAGACCAAAAACTTCGATTATGGGACTATTTTGTGTTCTTTCTTCTTCGAGAGAGTCCCTGCACTTCGTCCCAGAGTGCCAGTTTCAATCAGCGCCCCGTGAGATCCTCGAATGGGCAGGTGGGCTGACCTGATGAAATGTTTGGGAGGTGGGGAGGTCCCACAGACTGCTTTCGATGATGACTTCTTTTCCTGGTGGGATCAGCAGATCATTGCCATTGATGACTACCCCTATGCCAGGTTGGATTTCCGAGGAGATCTCGATCTAGCATTACCACCGACCGCAGCATGGGGTGACATTGGTAAGTGATTTTTGGTGTTATGATTTTTTTTGACTTTTCAAATAGAATAATGAACTTTGAATTTTTTTTTGATAGGATTCAAATGACTAATATGATGATCATGTTCCAGATATTGGGCCAGTACAACCAGATGAGTTCCCACGGCACAAACGTCGCAGCCAAGGGGCCAAAGAGGCGGTTGCAGCCACGGAGTGAACTCTACACACAGTTCAGTGGCATTTGGTGAGGCTGACCCACCGAGTCCCGATGGCGGAGGTAGAGGACCTTCCTATAGAGATGCAACATCATGTGGTTGGCATGCCATGTGACTGGGTCCACACTTTTAGTTGTGTAGCCAATGCAGTAGTTGCCTACTTAGCCGCTCATCCTGAGCCGGGGAATTAGACATAGTGGACATGATTATGGGCATTTGAGTCCTAATTTTGTATATTTTTTGGACAAACTTATGTACACTCGAGACGCTTTATGAATAATATATATTATCTATATATATATATATATTATAATATGTAATATATAATATATATATATATATATTATATATATTATATTATATATATATATATATATAGATATATATATATATATATATATATATATATATATTATATATATAATATATATATATATATATACAGTTGACTTTTTGATCTTACTTTATTGTTGATGATGATTGATGTGCAGTCTTAATGCCTTGATTAGCGATTATTAATCAGCTAACCAATTATGAGATCTTGGAATATGAAAATAATTAATATAAGTAAATGATCTTTGAAACAACCTCACCCTTAAATACTGGTGATATAAACATGGATCCCTTACCTGATAAATGTTATTTAATTGTGACGCTATCAATTGTGAATCAAGATAAACTACCAACGAGTCGATTTCGTGAGAAATTGCCTCAGATAGCAAATTAGTGACGATAGTATACTCAGCCATATTGTTTGAAGCGGGACCGATGCATGCTACCCTTGATACCATCAATTTACCAGTTGGATAATACAATACCCAAGCTGCAGAAGTGAGATTCCGAGTGTGCTGACTAGCACCATCGGCGAATCCAAAATAGACCAAGTCATCCATCAACGCCTGCCAAAGCAGACCAAAAAGTGTTGATATCACAAACTCTCGACAAAATATGTACAAATATACATAATGTACAAAGAAGCCATTGCCTAGCTGCTACTTAAGCAAAGTATTTCTTAAGGTAGAGCCCGTTTCAGGGTTCCACCAATTTGTTTCCTTCGAAATCGATTAACTCATATGACCCTTTTGTTAAAAATTGTTTAATTATGAAGGGACTGTACCACATAGGTTTGAATTTTCCTGCCCCCAAGGTGTCCTTATCTTGGTCGTAGACCAAGATGAGGTCACCTTCAGAAAAGACACAAGGACGGATAGCTTTATCATATTGGGTTTTAACCCTTTTCTTATGAGCCTCATTTACTGTGGTTGCATCTCGACACTGCTCATCGAGATGTTCCAAGTGAAGGAGGTGCTCTTCGAGATGAGAGGTCTCTGGAAGGAGCTCAATAGATAACTTAAGAGATGGAATTTCACATTCGACAAGAAAGATAGATTCCAACCCATAAACTAACTGAAAAGGTGTAAAACCTGTAGCAGTCTTGACGGAGGTTCGGTATGCCCATAGAGCCGGATACAACATAATATGCCAATTGGATCTATTTTTATCAATTGTCCTTTGTAGGATTGTCTTAAGAATTTTATTTACTGCCTTGAACTGTCCATTAGCCTGAGGATAATAAGGAGACAAATGTTCCTGCGGGAAACCTAGTTTGAGAGCCAATTCAGACATTAGTTGATTCTGGAAATGACTTCCATGGTCAGTGAAAATCTCTGTTGGGATACTGAACCTTGAGATAATCTAATTAAAAAGGAACAATGCCGCTGTCTCACTATCATTTTTATAAGTGGGCATGGCCTCGGCCCACTTCATGAAGTAGTCTATGACTACTATAATATACTTGTGATTCGCTGCTGAAGGTGGATGACAAGTCATAAAATCAATACCCCACTTAGTAAAGGGGCCAACAGTGACAACGGGAAAAAGAGGAGCTGGATGTGTGCACATCTTCCGAGTATAAACTTGGCACAGGTGACAACATTTGACCGCTTCAACACAATCTTTGAAGAGCGAAGGCCAAAAATAGCCGGTACGCAAGATACGCTGAGCTGTAGCAAGCGCTGATAGATGGCCACCACAAGCTCCATTGTGGCAGTCATTTAGCACTGAATCTGCCTCCTCTAAGTTTAAACAGTGCCGAAGGATTGAATCAACCCCCCGACGATATAATGTATTACTAATGATAACGTAATTTTTAGCGAGGTGGCGTAATTTGCGACGTTCATCCTTAGAGAAAGTAGAGGGAAATTTTGAAGTCTGGAGATAAACAATGATATCTCCATACCAAGGGTCGAGTGAAGAGATGAGGAATAAGTGTTTGTCGGGAAAAATTTCCTCGTAAACAATATCCTCTCCACAAGGCAGCTTGGAAATTAGCTCGGTGAAAACCATAGATTTCTTGGACTTAGCAGACAAGAACTCGAGATCAAATTCTTGTAGAATGACAATCTATCGACTATATTTGCCCCCAATCACTTGCCTACTGAGGACAAACTGAAACGGATTGACTGCTGCCAAGACAAAAGTTTTGCGTAGTAGAATATAATGACAGAGCCACTGGACAACGTGGACAGCTGCCAAGGCCAACTTCTCAACCGGAGAATAGAGAAGTTCAGGACCTATCAAGCCTCGTCTCAAGTAATACATCACATGCTCTGCGAGAGCATCGTCTTCCTGAATGAGAACCATACCAATGGTTGATTTTGCTGCAGCGAGATATAAAAGGAAGTCCCTACCATAATCCGGTGGACTCAAAAGCGGGGTAGAGACTAATGCCTTTTTCAAAGCATCAAACAGCCGCTGCACAAAGTCGTCCCACACGAATGGAACCCCTTTGCGAAGCAAATGCATAAACCCTTTGGTGATCTCTGCATAGTTCGCTATAAATCGTCTTAATAAATTAGCCTTCCCTTGAAGACTTTGAAGTTGTCGAATGGAGGATGGCGGAAGCAACTAGACTATCGCCTCTACCTTGAAGGGATCAACCCTAATCCCTTCATTTGACATGATGAACCCTAACAACTTCCCAGGCGTAACTGCGAAAACGCACTTTTTGATTTTCAATAGAATTTTATAAAAAAGACATCGCTCAAAAACCATTCGAAGGTGACTGGGATGACCAATTCTTTTTCAAGAACGAGCAGCAAGATCATCCAAGTACACTTCGATGATATGTTTGATGTCATGGAAAGCATATGACATGGCCCGCTGGAAAGTGGCTCCAGCATTTTTGAGACCAAACAACATCTTTCTGTATGCAAAGGTACCCCAGGGACATATAAAAGCCATCTTATGTTGATCTTCAGGACAGATGGAAATTTGATTATAACCAGAAAAACCGTCCATGAAGGAAAAAATATTATTACCCGCACACTCGTCAATAATCTGATCAATGAATGGTGTGGGGTAATTATCTTTCGGAAAAGCCTTGTTTAAGTCCCTAAAGTCGATGCATACTCGGATTATTCCTTGCTTTTTATCTATAGGGACTGGATTAGAAACCCAATCGGTAAGAGGAATAGGGTATATAAAACCCGCCTTGAGCAGCTTCTCTACTTCAGCTTTAATGGCTGCCACTTTCCAAGGATTAACTAGTCGAAGTCTTTGATGAACCCACTTAGCGTTTTCATACATCTTGATCTCATGCTGAACTATAGAAGGATCAATGCCGGGAATTTCCTCATAAGACCAAGCAAATACATCTCGAAATTCCTTGAAAAGGTCGATGTAAATTTGCACTTCTTCAGGGGAACATTCAATTTCGATGAAGAGATTCTCAATCATGTTAGGGTCCCTAGATATGTTTATAGATATCTTTTATGAGATTACCGACATATTAACTTTGGCACGAAAGTGTGCTGGAGCCAAAGGATTTGATATCTTACAAACATTACTAGTGAATAGCTTGGAGAACCTAGCTTCCACTTCCTGCAATGGAGGAAGGAAATATGAACGATGGTGTAACTCTTCCCAAGGTCGATCTACACCCATCATCACTTCGAGGATTGCTTCTTTAGAAGGTAAAACTGTATCTAAGTAGTCCAAGGTGAAGGTGGAATCAAAGGCCCAAGCCGGGGCCACATAACCCTCAAACTCCTCTTCGGAAGAAGGAGCGGAGTGGTCGTATGCAGAGTTAACGATAGAGTGGTATCTAAGTGATCCAGGTGGATGTTGGTGGCCACTCACCTATCCCATTTGGACCCCCACAATTGTCTCTTTCAACATTTTCAGTTTCCTTAATTATAGCACAACTTACTATTTTTAGCAGTGTTTTTGGGTCCTGAACTTCCGGAGCCGTTTTGAGGCCCTAAACGACGTTTTTTGGGAAATCTGGGGGCAACATGGGTCCATGGACCGATGTTTCCCTTCACAAAGTGGTAGTTCTTAGATAGATCTTTCTAACGAGCTATCATACGCGTCAAACGGTGATCGTATGCCAAAGTTACGACCCCGGGAAATTGATGTACCAATTTACCCAAAACGGGGCCCACAATGTGGCGTTTCATCTTCTAAGGGTCGGTTTTGGAATGTGAAGGGTTTTCCATGGTTTCTCAATAATAAATAGGCCTTCGAGCCTCATTGTAACACAAGTTGGGAACAGTTCAGCATGTAGCCGCCACATCTCTTCTCAGAGATAAGCTACCATCGCCCTAGCTGGTTTATTTCCATTTCTGGTTGTAAGCATATTTCGGTATTTTCCATAATGAAATGAAGCATTATTTCTGCTGCATCTTTGTGTATATGGTTATCTC